>JAFVLL020015064.1:0-115000 GCA_021397915.2 Tor tambroides | reverse complement strand
CAGGCAGAGATAAAGTTTGTTGATTAAAGCCACAGAGTCAAATCTCCCTCTTTTTGTCAGCCTCATTTCATTTGTCTGACTTAATTATTTTGATGATCATCTATTTTTCTTATCATTTATGATGATAACCACAAAAGATCCAAGAGAGAAACTGAAAAAATTATGACCCTTTCGGAAATTAATTTTTTTTAAGAGGGTTTCTGTAAGGAAATGGACATGAGAGGTCAGTAATCAGTAAAATGCTGCAAAAAATCAGAGCTGAGAAGAGTCCATTTACAACAGAACCGGAAGGTGATATGGAGAAAAAGTGAACGGTTACTTACATAAAGCGTGTGCAAAATCACATCATACAAATAGAACATAAAAACAGATAAATAACACATCTTAGTGTGGGTTCGGGTTATGAGTAGAGAGGGTTATGAATTCTTTCCTCAGATTGCCTTTAGCTGAGTTGCATTAGAGGGTCAGAGGTCACCGCAGACACAGAAATGAAACCTCACCCGCAAAATTCACTATAATTAAAACCTTTCCAGAGTCACAGGGCCACAGACATATTGAAGCTATCTGAAATGTCTCCCTAGGCAGAAGATCCCATGAGAGAGTGTGTTGCATCTGCAGATTCTCCATGATTAATTTGATCATAACATTTGAGGTCAGTAAAACCAAGGATGCACTAAATGAATCAAAAGTCACAGTAAAGACATGCATAAAGTTATAAAAGTGTTTTATAAAAAAAATTGTTTGTCATCATCAAAATAGCAGCCCAACTGTTTTCAGCATTGACAATAATAAGAAATGTTTCTTGAGCAGCAAATCAGCATATTAGAATGATTTCAGAAGGATTGTGTGACACTGAAGACTGAAAATTCAGCTTTGCCATCACAGGAAAAAATTAGAATTTAAAATATTTTAAAATGGAAAATACTTATTTTAATTTTGACAACAGTGTTTTTACTGTATTTTGATCAAATAAATGCAGCCTTGGTGAGCATGAGAGACTTCTTTCAAAAACATGAAAAAATCCTACCAACACCAAACTTTTGAATGGTAGCGTAATTCACACAAGGAAAACCCTGTCATCACACTACCCTCTTGTAATTTCAATCCCTTTCTGTCGTCAGTGATACACAAAAAGACATGATCAGTAAATTACGACTTCAATTTCAGTCTGATCTTCAAACAAAGCTATTGTACAGCTTCAGAAGAATATAAAGAACAGGTCATATTGGCTACTTTTATGGTGATTTTTGGAGTTCAGCTTCTGGTCACTGTGATGTGTGTCAAAATTTCACTTTTTGTGTTCCACAGAATAAAAGAAAATCATTTTCTTTCTTCTGGAACAACAAGGGTGAATAAACAATGGCAGGACTTTCATTTATGGGTGAACTAATCCTTTAATTTCTCCATTCATCAGAGGCATTCAAATAGCAGGAGACAAATGAAGCATGAATGAATGAAAAAATATGAGGTTACTCAGGGCCAGATACCGTTTCTGAACTCTGTGTGTGTGTGTGTGTGTGTGTGTGTGTGTGTATGTGAGGTCCTTCTCAGCATGAATTGTCTGATATTACAAGAAAGAGCTTTGTTTACTCAGGATATTTACGCAAAAAAGCTTACACATACAAACACCAAAGTACACACAAGTGTGTTTGTTCAAGTGTGGAAAATAAGAGGCTTTAGACAAAAATCCTCCTAATCTGGAGCAAGATGTTAATTCATCCACTCTGGCTTAACACTCTCTTTCCTGACACACACACAGGACAGAGGAAGAGGAAAAACAAGGACATAACTCTTTGTCTTTTAAGAGGACAGCCTGTGGGTGGAAGTCATCTCAGGAGAGGCTCAGAGTTTATGTACCAAAGTACGTGAGCGATCAAACCGTAAAAGGTAGAAGAAAAAAAATTCTGTGCACTCAGCACATACTCACTCTGAGAGATTCACAATGAAGCCAATTAGATTTCAGTTCTGTCAGAGCTGTTCAGACTGCCAGAGTTCATATTCTAAAGACATAAAAACACTAAACTTTGCAAGTTAAGAGTTCAGTCATAACTTTAAAGGCAAAAGTGGATTAGAGCAGGTTAAAAGAATATTCTAGGTTGTTAAATACACATTAAAGTCTATCCACAGCAAAATGTCTCTATTGTCAAACAGAAAAACTGTCTAAAACATAATAATAATTATATATTGATAATTGACTCAAAAACATAAGACATAGCAAAACAGTTTGTCAATGTCAATTCAATGTTGTGATGCTTAAAGGGATAGTCCACTCAATGAAAATTGTCATTTACTTATCCTCACGTGGTTCAAATAACCAAAAATATTTTTACTCTTCTCATAATAACATAAAATGTCTCTAACATTGTGTAATCGGTTGCACAGAATTGTTCACCTCAAGACTAGCAATGTGTGCTAACAGCAAATAGTGTAAATTTTGATTTCATAAGACTTTAAAATGCTTTAAAACAGAGTGTTTAAAAAAAAACAACTAAAGCACAAAAGGCAGATCATTCTCTTTTCAGAAGCACTGTTAAGAGCACAAGACAATTTATGACACTTGAATTTCATTGCTCTTTCAGTTGAGGAGCTGCTGTCAATCACAGGTTGGTCATAGTTCTCTGAGATTTCTCCAAAAACACATGGGCCAGACAGATACCACTGGGTATCACGGGAGCACTGGCCTGTTTCAGGATCAGTATCAGAGCCAGTACGAGATCACCACACAGACATACTCCATTTACAGTGGGATGAAGCCTAAATATCACACAAACATCTGTCTAACGCTGCAGTTTTGGGTGTATCCCTGTAGTCCCTGTGGACACACAGGCATCCAAGTGATCAGCTCCTCTAAATGTCAGAGAGGGGGACATCATCTCATGCCTGTCTGCAAACCCTGTCACATGAAGAGCCAGGAGACTTCAGACTGTTCATAGGAACATCTATCTTTTTTTAATGTTTTAGAAGGAAGTCTCTTATGCTCACTAAGGCTGCATTAAATACAATTCAAAAATACAGTAAAAACAGTATGAAATTTTATTACAATTTAAAATAACTATTCTCTATTTTAATATATTTTAAAATGTAATTTATTATTGTGATGACAAAGCTGAATTGTCAGTCTTCAGTGTCACATGACCCTTCAGAAATCATTCTAATTTGCTGCTTAGGAATAATTTCTTATTTTATCAATGTTGAAAATGTCATGTTGCTTAAAAATTTTGTGGAAACAATGATTCATTTTTTCCAGAATCTGGAAAACATTTCCTTTACCGTCACTTTTGATTCATGGTATGCATGGTATGAAATATTTATTTCCATAAACTTTTGAATGGTAGCTTAAGGCCAGGCTATATTAAATAGCAGCTACTAAAGAGGAAAATAATTTCTTTAGCCTATACACTCTAAAAATCTGAGGTTATTTTTTTTAACCCAAACACTGGGTCATTTTTTTGGGTTATTTTTTCAGTGTTTGGGTAGTTTTTGTGTTACCCAGCTCCTGGGTCAGACATAACAAACCAATGTTTGGGTAGTTTTTTTAGTGTTACCCAGCTCCTGGGTCAGACATAACAAACCAATCTTTGGGTAGCTTTTTGTTACTCAGATCCTGGGTCAGACGTAACCCAGCGGTTGAGTTATTTATCACGTGGATTTTGCCTTCTCTTCTGGAGAGAGCACTTCTAAGCGCCATCGAATTGATGCATTTCTTCGGTAAAATACAGGTTTGTGTACATTTTATTTTATATATAAAATCGTTACTGTGTTGTATATCGTTAAAAAGCAACATACAGACGCGTGCGAATCACCTAAACAAGTGTCGCTCACGTCGGTCTTATCGCGTGATGAAGAGTCTGATGCTTTGCATAAAATAAACGATTTTATTCATAAAAGATACAGAATACAAATACTTTGGATGTTAAAATATTTCCTCAGAGCTGTTTACTGTTTGTTTTTGGGCAGGTTATGAAGGCAGTCGCAGTTATTTTGGCTTTGAGTGAAACCCAGGGCGGCGGTCTTATCCGTGAGCAGTTCCCCACCGAACACAACTCCAGCTTGGGCACGAGAGCCAGCGCCGTTACGGTGGAAACAGAATAACAGAGTCTTCGATTACAAATGAATTACTTCTGTTTAATGTTTAATTTTTACTTCTAATGCTTGTTAAACGAGTTGAAATACAGGCAATATGTATAGCCTACATAAAAGCGATATAAACAATGCTGTAAATGATAAATAAAAGAAAATAAAGGAAGTTATCATGCAAACCAGTGGTTGTGGAGTATTTTACAAAAGTTTAGAGGATTTAAGTTAATCTGTAAACATGATTTCATGTTTAAAGTAAAAAATAAGCTAGTATTATAATCAAAATAAATCAACCCATTATGATGAGTTAAATAAACAACCCAATTTGCTGTGTAAAATTAACCCCAAATGTGTTCTGTCCTATATTTACCCAGCCCTTGGGTTAAAAACAACCCAAATTGGGTTGTTTTTAACCCAGTGTTTTTAAGAGTTTATCATCTCAAAAAACAACAGCACACAACTCAACAACGAATTCACAATAATATTGATTACTGAGCAAAACTATAAGCACACTCATTCAATCTCACACTCATTAACACTTTCTAATGAAATTAAATGCCTCGTTTAAAGGGAAGATGTTTTTATTATACCTACATATTTGCACTTACTCTAGGCAAATGTATGACTAACGTATACACACACACACTGAAGACAGATGTGGTATTAGACTTAGTTCACACTGCAGGTCTTAATGCTCAGATCGGATTTTTTGCTGAAATCCGATTTTTTTTGCACTGTTGTTCACATTGTCATTTAAATGCGACTGCCATCAGTCTCATGTGTGAACCGTATACGGCCCTGAAGTGACCCGCATGCACAGAAGAAGACGTGACGTCAGACGCAGCGCACTGTGTTTGCGGAAATAAAAATGGATGCTGCTCGTGTTAGCGTGTGTTCAGCAATTTTTAAATTAATGTGCAATCGGAGCCTAAATAACGAAGTGATAGTATTGACTATATATACTCTGCCACTGTGATTTTAATCTTCCCGCCTTCTCCAGCGCAGAATTGTGACGTCTCTTGCATTTCAATGACGTAAAAATCGCATGAAATGCGACATGGCCGTTCAGACTGAAGTCGCATTGCAAAACATCGGATATGTATCCGATTTAGGACCACATATGAAACTGGCCTGGGCCTGATTTGAAAAAAATCGGATTTGTGCTGTTCAGACTGTCATAAGAAAATCAGATATGGGTCTTATATGGGCCACGAAATGTAAAATTATGAAAATGTGCACTTGTAACTAAATCGGACAGCTGATTTCAGTGAAACATATATATGACAAATACAAAAACTCCAAAAGAATGAAGACATCCTTGCACATTTCTCATTTATAGTTTCCTTTTTTTTTTTATTTAGATCTAAGAAAGAAGACAAAAAATTTAAGAAGTGAAATCTGCATCTAGATCCTGTATTTTGGCATTTTTAAACAGAGCCTGTGAGTCGTTTTGTGGTAGCTGGGGCAGTGAACATCTGCTAATGGTCATTAAATCCATTTGGCTGAAGTTATTACGCATTCATGTCACTAAATGAAGCCATACACTCAGACGCCACACAAACGGAAACAGTCATCTGCTCTTTTTTTTTTTAATTACCGGCCTGCTATTTAGAAAATCTCAATGCACACTAAACATCTGCCATGATATTAGAAACGCATTTCCTGTCTATGACCCCACCATCGTTGTATCCTCTGAAAACAATTCTCTGTTTCCTCTGAACGGAAGAACACAAGCACCCTGAGGTGGCAGCAGTCTCTCTCTCTCTCGCTCGTGTCTGTGCAGGGAGTCATTCTGAGCGATGGCCAGCTGTGTCTCTGTGTGATGTTCAGAGCTGCACTTGAGTGAACTCTCTAGTACACACTCGTGTATGTTTTCTTCCCTGTCTGAGCACACACCTACGTGGAGTACATCAGTGTTTGTGCTCAATAACGGCTGCTCTGCTTCTATCCCTCCATTACAATGGACAGCCAGTATTAAAACAAAAAAGTGCAGACTAATTATCAGAACAGACAGAATAGATTTAAATGGTCTATCTATATATTGAGAATTCAGAAACCCTTGTTATTAGCGACACCTGTGGCTGTTAAGTTCACTGCAGCCGACAACTGAATTGCTCGCACACGTGCTCACATAACATATAGGAGTTGGATTTGTTCTTACAAACAAGCAGCTTTACACTTCACAAGATGTTAATTAGACTGGATTATTTGTTGATTATTGTCATGTTTTTATCAGCTGTTTGGACTATTCTGACGGCACCCATTCACTGCTGAGGTGTGTTGAGCAAGTGATGTAATGCTTAATTTTTGCAAATCTGTTCCGAATAATAAATAAACTCATCTATATTTTTAATGGCCTGAGTGTGATTGCATTTTCAGAAAATTTTCATTTTTGGGTGAAATATTTCTTTAATTTGATGTGAATGAGAATAGGGTGCTATGACGTGGAATGTCACGGAATTTACCAAATTTGAGATGGATACATAAAAAAATAATAAAACAGTATTTTTTTTTTTTATAAAATAAATTAATTAGAGATGCTTTTGATTATTAATATTTAAATCAAACCATTAAAATAAAACTGAATTTGAGGAAAAAAAGGAAACATTTCATAGGGCCTTAAAACTTTTAATAAATCGCTGTTTAATATTGCTAGTTTCATGATTTCAATTAATTAGACATGATCTTTGATGAATATAATGTAATTTAACCATTAAAAGAGTCTAGAAAAATTGAAACTGAAAAAAACTGAATCCAGAAAAATTTAAATGCAAGAAACAGAATTTGGAAAAAATAAAATGGAATTTGGGAAAAAGTAAAACAGATTTGAAAGGGCCCTAAAAGAGGCTGTAAAGAGCAGAAGTCAAAAATGCGCACTGTTGTTCACTGTGGTGTCATCTGTTTAGCCAATGAAACATTTAAAACTTCTTTCTGCAGTGTTTTCCCTGAAGAAGTAAGAAAATTGTGAAATCACCACCTGTTTCCTCCTTTCGGCTCTTAACTGCCACAACTACCCAAAACACACACTCACACAAAATTAGAAACATACACAAACTCACCCTGATCACTGAAGCACAAAAACCACATCCATGCAGAGACAACTGAACTCAAAGACACACACATGAGTGATGGCACTTAAGTCCACTAAGAAATTCCAAACATGTCCAATTGAGACATGCGAATTGCCTGACATCTGTTGCTCTCTCTCTAAAGTCTAAAGTACCCAGTTCCCATCCGTGGGAGTCTCAGTGCTGCACAGATACACAGAGATAATGGCAGTGTACAGTGGATGGCCAGTTTATTTAATAAACATACAAATCCACCTGAGAAAGAAAGCCTGAAAGAGAGCCTGTTCCCAGCCTGTGGGAAAGGGAGAAAGAGCTAGGAGAAGAGAAAGAGAGGGGCTCTGATTTCAGATGACATATTCAATCACACTGATTTGTTTGTGCTCTTAAAATCTTCCATGAGAAGCTAAGAAGACGAGCCAGGAGAAGCTAAAAAAGCTTGTCTCATATAATCAAGTCAATCAAGTCCTGCTCAGCCATGATGATTGCGGCCGTCGTAGTGAATATTTACACTCAGATTCATTTTTATTTATATAAGCAGACAGGTAATAGTAACAGCCTGCAGTCTTTCATTTGTTGAAATTTCCATAACTATGGCAACAATATCCATATAAAAATACAGTGCAATTTACCCTTATGTCTAACCACAACAATCTAGCCATACCCACAATTCAAACCCCACCCACTCCCGGTCTAAACTCCACCCCCAACTTTACTCATCCAATCCCAGCCGTAGCCACACCCTCAAACTCCACCCACACCCATCATAATCCCACCCCCAGGCAAGTTCTAATCAAAGTCAGCTACTTGGCAGTAAATGTTTGGATATAAATACTACCGTCTGCAAGTTTCAGCTTCACAGAAAACACCAAAAACAGTTTCCTGAATCAACCACACCGCCTTCACACACCTGTGCCCTCATTTCCAGTACTGCTCTGTAACGAATACATCCGGAGCAGACACAAGAGAGTCTGTGTTTGCCTAGGCATGGAAATCTGAAGATGTACACACTGGAATATCAGTAGGGAGTGATGTTCTGGTCTTACCTTTCCGAACTGTTCAAAATACTGTTTCACATCTTCAACAACTGTGCTCGCTGATAATCCACCCACAAATATTTTCTTTGTTCTTGTGACCATCTGGTGAGAAAGAGAGAGAGAGAGAGAAAAAAAAAGAAAAAAACATGAGCAAATCAAAACACAAATTCAGACCAAGCAGACACTTAGATTGCTGACACTGATATATTCAGTTTATGATGTTCATTAGTTTGTTTAAATATGTGTGATTACATAAACCATTTTTTTAAATTAATTAAATACAGAGGAGGAGAAAGAGACAAATAATTAATTTGCCTACATTTCAGTAACAAACATTAAGATTTATGAAATACCAAGTAATAAATCAAGAAATAGAACAGACTTTTTTACCAGCTGGTATGAGAAATCTGGAGAATGAGAAAAATAAACAAATATAGTAAAGAGAACTCTGTATTAATGTTTCCTGTACCACTATTTATCCGAATCTGTAGTGCCGTCACCAAAAAAATATAGATATATTTTAGCTGAGTTATGGCTTATGAACTGTAAGTGACAAGAGTGAAAAAATGACTGCTGCAAAAACATACTGACAAAAAAAATGGTAGCACTTCATTTTACAGTCCTATTCCACATGTGCATACTATGTACTTGTTATAATAATAGGTAATAACTCGGTACTAACCCTGAAACTACCACTAAACCTAACCCATGTAGTTACCAAATATTATTCTGTACTTTATTGGGTAAGTACACTGTAAGTACAAGTAAGTGCACATGCTGTAAAATAAAAGTGCAGAACAGAATGTCAATAGAAGTCCATCTGCCAATTTACACAGATTCACAATTAAAACATAGTGAAGACAAAATACAAGAACCTGTCTCTTCTGTGCTTTTGACTATCACAATGTCTTTAATCATCTTGATTTGGGGGCTTTTCTCAGTATACTTTATGTTTTAAGGTGATGTTGAGGTCAAAGGTCTGACCTCAGGATGACACATTTGTGTTTGAAGATCATCTTCCTCTGTAAACAAACTCTTAATGAAAGCTTTAACAGAGACACAGTGCTGATTCCAGTCTCTCCAGATGCACCTTCCCAAGATTTCACAGCTAATAATGCTGTTACAAATCACTTTCACTGATGCCACACACGTGTTTGGCACCATTAGCGCAGCCTTCCATTCAGTTAAACCTCTGACATGTTTACTTCTGCTCTGACACACATCCAGATGCTTTTCAGCTCCAGTCACACTTAAAAACAATAACAGAGAAAAAAAATCCTTCCTTTTCCCCTCAAAACTCAATTAAGGAATAGAGGGAAGGAGGGAGACATTAAAACCTTGATTAATTCCCGAGCTGGGTAAGCACAAAAGATTTCTACAGCACGCAAGGAGAGGTGACAGGAGGAATAGCTAAAGTGCACCCGAAGAGAGAAAGAGAAAGAATCTAAACACATGAACCTTTAGGAAATTTAATAGCCAAATAAAAAGTGCATTAAAGTCACTGCAATAAATTACATCATTTGTCTTGCAGCAAAAACAGTAATAGTATTAAATATTATTACAGTTTAAAATAACTGCAGTCATTACTCCAGTCTTCAGTGTCACATGATTCTTCAGTTATTTTTCTGGTGTTCAGTTATTAATAATGTTTCTTACTTTTGAATGTTTGTGAACCACGGTTTTCACAAAAATATGAAGCAGCAAAAACTGATAATAATGAAAAATGGTTCTTAAACACTACGGCAGCATATTAGAATCATTTCTGAAGGATCATCCCACACTGAAGACTGGAGTAAAGCTGCTGAAAATTAAATACTGGCATGATAGGATTAAATTAAATTTTAAAATAGATTCAAATAGAAAATGGCTCTTTAAAAAAAAAAAATAAAATTAATAATATTTCACAATACGATTGTTTTACAGTATCTTAATATTGTTTAAATCAGTATCTATATAATACTTAATTATTCCAAACTTCTGAACAGCAGTATCAGCCATAAATGTTTGTTCTATTTGCAGTTCCATCTGGTGATTCTAGTAAAAAGAAATAATAAATCATAAATCTGTGTATTCTGTCACTGAATGTGCAATAACCACACCCAACACGCCAATCAAGAGTGAAGATGATGTTGAAAGTTCAAGCAGATACGTGACTGTCTATCTACCTGTCTATTTGCATCAGCACTGGCAGCTTGAATTTGACACTCATTCAGGATGCAAATCACTCCAGTGGCCGGAGATCAGAGCCTAAAACAAGAGCACATCCACCCAGGTTATTAGGGTTGTTCAGCCTGGATATTTACCAGCATCCCTGTTCTTATCAGCACAGATCTAGGTAATGGAAACAGCAGCTGGCCCTGTTCCTGCACTTCCAGCAGCAGTTTCATCTGCTTCCTGTGACACCTCGGCTCCATGCGAGAGGCGTTTCCCTGCCCGCCACCGCTGCTGCCCTGTCTGTGGATGCTTAAGTTTTTAGCTGGCTCTTTATGCTCTGTGACAGGCCTGCCCACAGGGCTGATGGGATTTCTACAAGCACTGCAACAACGCAATTACTTTCTCTCCTGCTTTCTCCGTGGTGACAACACGACACGACTGCCTAAATCCTCCTGGAGAAGCGAGAGACAGACAGCACGGTAAAAAGACATCGATACAGGAATAAAGAGAGCTTGCATGTTACACAACTTACATTATTCAGAGCAAAAATGTATAACACGGGTATCAGAGTCCGTCACCATAAGGCCTTTCAGGCCGAAAGCAGAGCGGTGTTTCTCTCGGGGACATACAGGAAGAGGTTTGTGCTAATATGATGTGGTTGCTTATTATTTGTGCAGAAGCTGCTTCTGTCACTTATTAAAATGAGATCTGAGTTATGAAGATGTATTCCCAGCTCAGCTCAAACAGGCAGGAACACAGACGACGGGCTCCAGGGAGGAGCTGGAGAAACGGAAGAGACGAGTAACTTTCCCACCGATCTGCTTGCACACCTGCTGGTGTTTTAGAGCAGTACTGCTGAAGGAGAATTCAACAGACACTGAATGACCTCTCTCTGGTTCCCAGAAGGACACAATCTCTCTCTCTGCAGCAGAGAGTGTGTCTGAGTGTGTGAGATCTGTTGCAGGGTCACGGCTGTTTCTCAAGGACATGTTTCTAGTGGCTTTTTTTCCCTGACAGATTTTAAGTGACAGTATACTACGTCAGCATAGTGAAACGCTGAAGTCTGATATTTATGTAAACAATTAAGTCATTTGCATTCAGAATTATTAAAGGTATAGCAGCAAAACCTTGTTGCAAGAGCTATTTTTAAAGTTAGTGACTATCAATGTAACTATAGGGGAAAAATTAACCACTATAAGTGTAAATGGGGAAGCACCATATTTAATTTCTGAAAGGAATGAAAACAAGGTTTTGAGGGATAGACACTGTGTTCAATAGATTGTACAGTTGTTTAACAAACAACATACCAATTGTTCAGCTGACAAAACGTCTTTCGACATCATGTTGTATGACTTTCTTCCTTCAGTGGAAAAAGATATTTTTAGAAAAAGCGTGTATGTTCTCTGTCAGTAGGCTCTAATGTTGTTTGGTTCCCAACATTTCAACAAAATAACTTCTTGGATGTTCCACAGAAGTCAGGCATACAGGACTGAACAACATGGGTGAGTAAATGATTTTGGTTGGACTACACCTTTTTAAGTTAGAAAGAAAGCTCTCCTGGATCAGCCTGCAATTAAGTGTTTTCCTAAATGATAGATTATGGAGAAACCTAAAACCTGTTGCATATTAGCCCAAAGTTTTAAAAGAAAAGTGAATGTGAAATGTACTTTGACATACTTAACATTAAAACGGGACATTTAACAAAAAAAAGGAACCAAATCATGAGCTCTCACATCTAAGTTCTACAGAAGAGCCAAAGCTGAAAATACACGCTGAAGAGCCTCTCACTTGAGACACACACACACACTTGGTTCCTCCATGACTCGAATAAGAGCTTCTGATTTAGTGAATGACAGTATTTGTGGACAGCTGATTACAGTTGTCTGACTTTGGCTTCATCTCTCAAACAAGGCCACTTGAACCAGAGGGGATCCGTTCAAGTCGAGACCTCTTTCCTGTGAGGAGCTTTTCTTCATCCTGCTCCCAATCAGAGCACTTTCTCCCTCAGCTTTTCTGCCTTCTGTTCATTTTCAAAAAGGAGTGATTAGAATGTGGCCGCAGCCATCAGCGATCCACGCCGGCTCTCACTTTCCCAATGGTGATTACAGGGCGAGACGTCCACCTGCCCCTGACACCAGATCAGCACACACACACACACACACACCTGAACTTTTAAAGCCCTAAACACACTGCACGATTTTCGGCTGTCCCAGACAAAAGATTGGCATCGTGAAACAACTGTGGCGATTTCTGTGATCGTGGCTCCTAATCAGTGCTCTTATGTCGTACAGTGAGAGAGGTTCAAAGACTGCCGCTTTCATGGTCTTGCAGCCAAAGATAGCCTACGATACAGCATTATCACTGCACAGTGTGTTTGCTGGTGCGATCCATGTTTACTGACCAGCCAATAAAAATGCGACATGAAAACAACACGACATGGCGCTAAAACATAAAACTGCTTACCTCAAGCTCTTATCCCTTTCTCTTTCGCCGTTTCCACTTCTTTTCGGCACACATAAAAACTACAACTGCTAAAGTGTGATTTATCACTCTCTTTTTGTTTACCACTAGCGCATGCTGATGACGTTTTATTCTACTATAGTAACGAGCTTCGTATCGTACGAGTCAATAGGTGTCATCATCGTACAGTCTACACACACGTCGTAGCCAAGTTTATCAGATCCATGTCGCACAGTGTGACATGCAGTGATCTTATCGGATTGCTAAAATCGTGCAGTGTGTTTTGGGCATAAAAAAATTTGTGGTAATTCAACACATCCCTCCAGTCTAAAGTTAGATACTGTGAGATGTTCCTGTGATAAGGTGTGGACTTGCGTTACTGCATCCGTTCTGGATTGTATATATGGAGATGTTTTTATGAATGAAAAGAGGGAGGAAGTGTCCACACAAACAGCTCAGTTACAACACCCTTCAGCTGAACAGAGAGAGAGAGACCTGCTCACATTTATGAACACACCACTGCCATCTGCACACTAGGTGAGCTTCATATGCAAAATTAATATCCAGAGGAAATGTGAAAATGCCACATAGAAACAGCGAGTGTGTCACGGGTGTCGCAGAGTGATAACTCTTGTGTTATCAGTGACAGCTTAACTAAAAATACTCTCAGACAGAGAACGAGAGAGTGATCTATCAGGATCAGTCTTGCAAAATAAACTTTTTAATTAGAAAGAAAAATTTGATTATTTTTTATTTATACCTAAATTGCTTCTTCTAGACAGAAATAACATTAAATGGAGAGCAAATGTTTACTTTTGTTTTTGTTTAAGAGACCTTAGTACTGTCTCAAATTGTGTTTAAGTGGATACTTAATAGAGTTCTTGGTTTTCCTTCATTTAAGTCTCCTGAACAATGAAATAGCAACTACTGAGCAAAAAAATTATCCTCTGGGTTTCTGTGTTACTTCAGCTGTCCTTTAAAAAAAACCTGACCCTGTCAGAGTTCTCCAAAACAAAAAATTATCCTTAATTACTAATTAAAATAATTAAGTGACAAGAGAGGTAAAGAAACTGCTCAAATGTATGTTTGACAGGGAAAATCTCTTAAAGTCAGTTAGCTAGGCTTCAACACTTTAAACACACAGCCCAAGACAAATGCTTACATTCACCCTTCAAACTTTCAACAGCACCTTAATGAAGCAGCCAATATCACAACGAAACCCTTTACTGACTTTCCATACAGTCCAAGACGCAGGCTGCCTGCAAGTCACGACAGAATGACAGAATTTTATTTACAAGATGAACGCCACTTCACAGATTTTTGTTTTAAATAAAAAATTAATACTTTTATTCATCAATTAAATTTATTAAAGTTGACAGTAAAAGTATAACAGAATATAATATTATAAAAGATGTTTTAAATAAATGCTAAAAAAAAAGAAAAGAAATGCTTCTTGAGCTCCATATAAGCATATTAGTGTGATTTCTGAAGGATCATGTGACACTGAAGACTGGAGTACCAACAACTAAAAATTCAGCTTTGCCATCACAAAAATAAATTACATTTTTAGATTAACACAGAAAGCAGTTATTTTAAATAATATTAATAAAAACAACAACAACAACATTCCACAATTTTACTGTTTTTACTGTATTTTTGATCAAATAAAATGCAGCTTCAGTGGGTATAAAGGACTTATT
This sequence comes from Tor tambroides, assembly GCA_021397915.2. Lineage (NCBI taxonomy): Eukaryota > Metazoa > Chordata > Actinopteri > Cypriniformes > Cyprinidae > Tor > Tor tambroides. Next base: position 100,507 of record JAFVLL020015064.1, on the reverse strand, counting down.
TAAAAAAACAAAAAACTTAAGCCAAACGTTTTTGCATTTGCAACAAACTCTTTAGCTTGTATTCTGCTCTCTAGACATCAGTATTGGCCATTAAAATGCCCATAACAGTCAACCATTAGCCATTACAAAATCTGCTTTAAAAATATTGACATGAAGAATTTTGAAAGAAAAAAATAGGCTTTGGTAAATCCAGAAGGATTTCTCATTGCTTTCAAAGAATACTAATTTCATGATTATGAATGGCTAGCCTCAGGCTGAATTTAGGCATTTGCGCTTGGGAGATGTTAGAGTTTAACAAAAATGACCTCAACTGTAATACTGCAGTTTTCTCTCTCTCTATGCACCCACTGTCCCGCTGAGTCACCACAGCTGGAGAAAAGAAAGAGAACCAAGAACTAGAGAGAGAGAGAGAGAGACACACATTTTGCTAGGGATGTGTAAAGCAAGCTGGCACAGTCGCTTCTCTCCCTCCTGATGCTGGACTCACAGATGACTAGGCACCAAGCTGGCACTGCCATCCTGCAGCTCTGCCCTGTGCACTGTGGAGCACCTTCACGGCTGCCGAGTTCAGATCAGCTCTCTCCTGTACTGCATCTCCACACGACTCCTGTAACCTCATCACCACCAGCTTTTAAACAGGGGCCAATGAGCAGATGCACCAACCCACCTAAACCTGCCAGATCGGATCACGAGAACTCAGGCGCTGAATCACATGGAAATGATTCCACACAAGCAAAAGAACAACCATCTGGGTTCCAAAAAAGCCTAAAAATGAGAGAATGTTAAATATTAAAAGACAACATGCAATAAATGCTGACCCTTTCAGTTTTAAATAAACGTCCCTGGTCTTACTGTGCACAACTGACTTCACAACAGATAAATGACTCACACTTATTATAGTACAAACGTAAAAATGTTAGATTTAGTTACATTAATGTTAGATTTAAAATTCTTTGACAGAAAAACAAACATGTTGATATTGTCCGGTTTAAGGGAGGACCTCATTGGTGTTACGATGTTTCCAGCCACACTGAACGCGCATTCAGATTGTGTGCTTGTTGCGCAAATGCATTTTAAGCAGCCGTGGCCAGGTATCTTTCCTCATTATTCCACCACCATGCAAGCGGGTTTTCGCTGGCCTCCTCTCGCAAATAGCAACTCAACGGCTCTTGAGATATGAAGTGCTCACCCATTTAACACTTAACGCGCCACACCACAACAGCTAAAGTCTGTCTACACTGGATGCGACAAAGCGACCGTTAAAAATCATTTGAACTTTGTGTCAGCATGTCATAAATAAAACGAGACATCAGTTTACTGTCGGGGATTTGTTGTGCCGCACCACATCCAGTGTAGACAGCATCACTGATTATGATGATGTAACTTCTATTGACTATTGTATTTTGTCGTGCCGCGCAACGCCTCTCGCATCCGGTGTAGACACAGTGTAAAGGAAATTCCATGTATGGCGTTTGAGGCAATTTGTGAATTTTGTGAATTAACAGTCAAATTTACAAACTAATTTACAGCTAAATGGTATATGCTATAAACACTGAATTCTACTGAAAGTATCACAACAAATCCCCGACAGTAAAAAAATCTGCCACCGTCACAGCCGTACATCATGCAACACTGCCCTTTGTTCATTTTAAACTTTTCTACATCAACTAGAAAGACTACATACAATGCCCTCCACTAATATTGGCACACTTGGTAAATATGAGCAAAGCCGGCTGTGAAAATAAATCTGCATTGTTTATCATTTTATCTTTCGTTCAAAAAATTCACAAAATTCCAACCTATCATTGAAGTAAAACAATTCAAATTGGGGGTAAAATCTCATTGTGAAACAAATGTTTCAGTGTAACAAATGTAACAGCTCTGAGTTTTCTCCTATAATGCCTGAAGAGTTTGGAGAACACCTGATAAGAGATCAGCGACCATTTTCTTCATACAGAATCTCTCCAGATCCTTCAGATTCACACCTCCATGTTAGTACTTCTTCTCTTCAGTTCACCCCACTCATTTTCTGTAGGGTTCAGGTCAGAGGACAGGGACAGCCATAGTAAAAGATTCATTTTGTGCTCAGTGACCCATTTTTGTGTTTATTTTGATGTTTGTTTTGGATTGTTGTCCTGGTGGAAGATCCAAATTAGCCCATTATAAGATTTCTAACAGAGGCAGTCAGTTTTTTGTGCAATTTTAAACTGCATTTGAAGCAATTTATTAGAAAAACATCAGTTATATCAGCAACATCATTTTATTTGAAGGACATAGAGTACCTGCCCTTGAAAAGAGCCTTATTTTTAACTCTAGAACACACATGTACAATCACTGGACTAGCCTAAAAATACAGTTTGTACTTTTGAACGAACAAAGTTTCACTCTGAAATATTCCACAATATGGAAGTTAATTGCACACTAATCCCATCCCACAATAGCCCTTAACACTCTAAAGCTGTCATTTGCACTTTGTTCTCTCTTAGACCCTCAAAAAGAAGCTGTTCATCTAAGCAGGAAACACAGCATCTGGTCAGCCTCTGGGGAGTCCGAACCACTGAGTTACCCTAACACACACATACTCTCTGATTAACCAAATCTCTTCATCTCATTTTCACTGACTCATTCATTTCTCCCCCTCATCTCTCCTCCATTTCTGCTCTTCTCTCTCTATCTTCTGTAATTGCTCCCAGATCTCTCATTTCTCAGCCATGCTCTGCTGCTAAGCTCTTAAAGATTTAGGCACCTCACATAAACCCAATCCTGTCGCACACCTCGACAGAACCACAGGAACCTTCCATCTCTCATCACTATACTCTCTTCCCCATACCCTATAGGTCTGTAAGGCGATTAAAAATGTAGTACTTGCCAAATGGAGCCTGTGGGCTTTTAAAATTGTTGGTCACTTCAGATGAAAAACAGCTCTGTGCACTGCGTGTTCTTTTCCAAAGGAATTATGATGTTTTAAAGCAATACTGTTAAAGAAAATAACCCTTTTAAAACACTCAAAGTCAAGCAGCACTCGAGCGGACGTCAGAAACGGGTAACGGTGAGTACCCATCACTGAAATGCCATCATAAAGAACAGTTGATTTATGTAACGAATCAGAATAAATCAGTTTTACAGTAGAAATTGTTCCATCTTTCCATCCACAACGATATGATGCATGCACACTTGAGTGAGGCTTGATGTTATGTCTTAAAGTACAACATGAAAATAAGAACTATGAGTCTCCAGTCTCCCTGAAAGGGTTTAATGTATCATATCTGTGCTGGTAAGGATAGTATGTAGGTACATTAGCTTCAAAAATGTAATACACAATAATACAGAAAAGTGCCTTAAAAAAAAAATGAAAATACTGTCAGCGCCAATAGCCTTGTGGGAAAGTGTGCTGACATATAGCGCCACTGCACTACAGGCGTCCCGAGTTCAAATCCCAGATCAAGGACCCAATTCCGCCACCCTCTCTATCCCACTTCGCCTCCTGTCACCTCTAGGGTTGGGCCGATAGATGATGCCATCGTCCATCCCCGATGGCTGATAGACATCACGATGTTGAGCCGGCATCGTGACCCCCACCCCATACCCACCGCAATCCGCCACATCCCAATACCATGTTTGGAAAGAAAATGACAGAACCCCTAAAAGGAATAAATACGAGATGGGAGGAAAATATATATTTCAATACTTTCTCTCGCAGTTATATCATTGGGTAATACTGTATATAAAATTGCGGGCATGAGGGAACCGCTATTAAGCCTGGCATTGAACTGCTTTTGAATGCACGATCGCTTTTTAGTTTCACTTTCGAGATCGCATGTACTCTGTTTATACTATGGATCGGCAGTACTTACCACAAATTTTACAAGATTAGATTGTCAGTGGTGCTCAGGATCTGCAAATCATTCGCCATCATCCTCAGTCATCTCTCCTTACTCTGTTTATGTGGACCATTAGCAATTGTTGTTTGCTTTCTGTGCCTTTCTGAATACAGATTCATGCTTCGGGCACACCCCCTAATATAAGGAAATACCAATATTTCTCATGTTCCTTTAGGAACTTCAAAAGCAAGCTTAACTCAAATTAATAGTGCAAAAGCTTCTTTTTTACCTTGTGCACATATTATCATGAGAACTACACTGTTAGCAATTGATGTAATTTTTACAATAAATTTTACAACAACGCATTGTATTCATGTTTTTATTGTAAATGCAAATGCATGATGGGAAATTTACGGACAGTCCTGTAATATTATTGTAATTACACCGTAGAAGGATTATTTTACAGCCACCGCATAGCATTGTGGGATCGCCGCTGTTTGAATTTTGAAATTACGCGGCCAACGGTACCAGACCCAGATAGCAGCCAGGCACACTCAGGCCGATTCTGGCTGAAATGCGGCACTGTCGGCTCAGTCTCGTCTCTCGACATCGATGAGAAGATAATAGCCAGAGCCGCGCCGACTCTACAAAACACTTCTGGCTGACAGACGGCTTTTTCTATCTGGGCCGATCTCGGCTGAAAGCTGTTGTACGCGCGGCAGGACCGCACTCGGTGTAGTTGTGTGTATCTACCTTCGGCCCGAGTTCGTTTTGTCTCAGGCGGCCTACTGCTAGAATGAAGGAGATCAGCCTCCTGAGAGAAAGATTTGGCAGTTAAATCCTGAGGAGCGTTCGGCGGGCACACTTCTCAAGAGGAATACTTCAGCTGCAAAAAATAATTTATTTAATTTATTTACTGTTCAATCTCGTGATCTTTTAAATGCCACGAAGAGTATAGTTTTTAGATGGTTTCTATTAGGAGGTTTGCGATGATAACATAACGTCAGAAAAACCATTCGGTCCCGTAACGTTATATATTGAGTGTTGATGAGTAGGCCTAACTGTTAGGCGCAGTCTCTTTAGAAAAACAATATGTGATTTTTTTAATATAAGAAGCTGATGAGCTGTATTCAGCTGTATCCAGTGCACGATAATGTTAGCTAATTCAGTTTTGAGTTAAATTCCATTTTGTTTGCTAGAATTAATTTGATTCGTTTTTTTCAATGAGTGATTGCTATTGAATCATAGGAGTTGGACTGTGCTGATGGCACCATAAATATCTATATGGGTGGCTCTCTAATTTGATTCACTTAACCATTCAAATGAGTCATTTGTTTGTGAATCAAACTGAGCACGCTGTTGTAGCATTACACCTGCTAAGACAATTCAATATGTGCAATCTGAATTTAATAATAATATTTATTTTGTGGTAACACTGCCGTGTGGGAAGCTCTGACACAGAAAAACACTATAGATGCGTAAGAGAGCCGTAAAATGTAAGTGCATTATCTTTTGTTCTTGAATGGAGGCCTAAACTGTCTGCTGCACTAGAGCAGGTTAAAATTTTAGAGTGAATGAAAACTTTTGAAGCGTATATGCCGTATGATGTGATTAAAATCATACTTATTTTACTGTGGTGGGGATTATTATGAGCACACAAACTTAAAAGTTTAATCTAAACACTTTATATATGTAATCTGACTTTTTTTCTTTTTTTTCCCCAGAAATTCTGAGCTGCTGCATGAACTTATGCATGAACATTCATCAAACATATGAGGTACGAATTCTGGGTCAAGAAGAGAATGGCACACTGCAAAAAATGTCAAAAAAAAAAGAGTTTTTGCTCGAAACAAGCACAATAATCTGCCAATGGGGTAAACAAAATAATCTTTTTTCAAACAGAATACAAAACTCACTTAATTTTGACTTGTTTTTTCTGAAAACAAGACAATTTTTACTTGTCTAAAAAATCCTTCTTGATTTAAGATTTTATAGATATTTTGGCTGGAAACAAGACAAAAAATCTAAGTAAGAAAAGCATTTTTTGCAGTGCAGCAAGGCCATCTGCATTATCTTATACCTACTGCCCACTTTAATGAGAATGGCATCTTTCTTAAGGCTGATGCGAGTATAACTTGCACGTACACACACACACTTACTCTGGCGCGTTCTCTCTTTTAACAGTTATTTTGTAAATTGCTCGTGCAATACAGTTGTGTTGGCAATATAGTCTCCACACAGACTATCTATTCCAAATTATTCTGATATACCATAGACAGTCTGAACCGCTATAGGGAGTGGTTTATCCGTTGTATATATGTGTCAAAGAAGAAAGGAAAGACTGTAATTCAACATAAGCCTATTGCATCCATAAAAAGCCTAGTCTAAATTAGCAAAAACCATACCATAACTTTGTCTCCCAGCCGATAAAATTGGTACTTTTGCCCATCATGCCAACACCGCCACTCGTGTGTGTGTGTGTGTGTGTGTGTGTGTGTGTGTTTATGTTTATGTAGTGCAACTTTCTAGTGCTCTTTTAGTTATCATATTGTGTTAATGCATTTCAGGAGAGACACTAAGCGCAGACAAGTGGATGATGTCCATGGAAGGAATGATTGTGATGGGGCCCCACAACAATCTTTTGAATGGAGTGGCAGCGACCTTCGCTGCTTACTATGTGTTCGATTTGCAGTATCCTAAAGAGGCGTCAAGCACTCTTGAATTTGTCCAAAGGTATGTTTAAACTGTTTACACTAATAAAGAAAATAGATCCATCATTCTCATATGGAACGTCCCATGAATCACTTTCTTTTTGTTCAGTATTGTTAGGCTCTATGATATACTCTATGCATTAATGTCAAAAGACAGGCTTCCATCCAATTCATTTGCATCTTTTGAGCGCATTCGTAAAAATTTGGCAAAAAAAAAAAAAACTGTAATCGGAGAGCGTTTCCATCAGCTCTGTTATGTGAATTAGAAATGGACAGGAGAGGAGTCGTGAACAGCTGTGGGATCAAAACGTAAGGGGCAACTTAAAACACCTGATAGAATTGCAACAAATGAGAATTTATGCAAATACATCCGTTCCCATCAACGAAATATCTAGTCAATCCACATAAAAGTTTTTAATCGCATTAGAATATTCGATGTGAATTTTGACCATTTGCAGTCAGGATTTTTCTTTTCTTTTCAAATGGTTAAAATGTGCATTAAAAAGCTGGATGGAGACACAGCTATTGCCGTTAAGTGTCTGTTCTACCTAGAGTTGGTATTCCCCTGCAGGACATTTATGTAAACACAGAAGAGTCAGACAGACAACAGTTTAACATTACGACTTTCATTAATTAATTGAGTCAAATTTTTTAAAGTATGGTTAAGGTATTTTGCAGACGCTTTTGTCCAAATCGACATACAATATAGTACATGCATACAGTGGCATTATATATTTAAGAAAAACAATGGAAAAGCCAATGTAATTCTGAATGTTAAGTTGTTAAATCTGTTAATGTTAAATACATCAAGGTCATTTTCTTCTACGAGCAAGTAGGAATAGGTTACTTTTTATGTTTTTTACACAGTATTCATCATTAACAGATATGAACACTTTTTTTTCACTATCTGTTTTCAGAGCTTTTTGTGGAGTCAACTCCCAGACGGGCAGCAAAGCAGAGAAGAGACACGGGCTCAACACACCTGTCTGCAGCCTCTTAAGAAAACTCCTGGACTTTGAGTTGATGGGCTAGTGTTGATGCCCCCGCCCCCAAAAAAGATAAAATAAGCTTGTAATATGTGGTGTTGCATAGTGTGTTAATAAAAAAAAAGAAAGTAATTTGCCATTGTTTTGGTTTTAATTGTGGAAGATGGAAAATTACATTATTTTATTGTAAAATTTACAAATAACAGGATATATTCAGTATATTGAATTACAATATTGTAATTCTCTCCTGTAAAATTACAGGAAATTCCTGGCAACTGAGTTGCAGTAAATATACAGTAAATTATACTAAATTACAGCATTATATAACTTGTACTATAATTACAGTACCACTGCTGTATAAATACAATACTTTATTGTATTAAAAAAAACAATATGTTACCTGTATATTACTTGCTGTAAATTCACGGCAATTAGTTGCCAGGAATTTCCTGTAAAATTACAATAAATTTTTAACAGTGTACCTTCTTCAACTAAAACAGGCTAAACTAAAAGCACAGATTAGCCTGTTATGAATAAACACTGTTAAATGACACAAGGTGTTGGGTTTTAAGTGTAAACTGCACAGTGCTCTGTGTCCCTTTGATAAGGGCAATTACAACCTGTTTAGAGGCTCTGACAGACCCTTTTGCTGAACACAAAACTGCTGTGATGTCCATTACACAACTAAATGAAATCCTGTGATTACAAACTCTAGAATGCCAGAATCAAATTCATAGCTTGAGAGTGTCATATTAAACTGAACAACCAGAGGCCAAGGACACATTCCCTTCTCTGCTACTTTAAAAACCAATCACCAAATACTTCATAGTATGCAAATACAAAATTAAAATAGACGGCTTATTGGTTAGTCATAAAGTCAGGAGGGAAACTTTAAGACAAAAATAAAACACCCTTTCCATATTGATGCTGTCACACTCCCTGCCATTTGTATAATTTCACTGAAATTAAACACACATACATACAACTGTGTTGTGCACACAGACATTATACATCATCATTCAATAATAATCAATCATTTCTCATGCTCAAAAATTTATTTTAACAAAAACACAGTAAAAAGACAATGTGAAATATTATTAAAATTTAAAATAACTGTTTTCTTTTAATACTTTAAAATGTTATTTATTCCTGTGATGGTAAAGCTGAATTTTTAGTTGCTCAAGAAACATTTTTTATTTATTTTTGTCAATGTTGAAAACAGCTGCGCTGCTAAAAAAAAAATTGGTGGAGACAGTGAAACATTATAGTGAAACACTATTTTTCATTATAGTCTGATGTTCAAAGGAACAGCATTTGATTGAAATCTTTTTTTTGGAAGGGGGGGGGGGCGACTTAATGACCCCAAACTTTTGAACAGTAGTGCACATGTACACCTGTCCAGGTAAACATCCATTAGCACATAATGTCTACTTCCTGGATGGCTTATTTGGACTTACTAGAGCTACACATAACAAACACAAAATAAAGAAATGTTTTATTTGATATTTTGAAAATACATTAAACATCTCTCATACCAAACTACCCAGGATTTCTCATAGCATCTCATAACCAACAGCATGAGACATATAGATCAATATTGAAGGCAGTTTGGCAGACGTACTCACCGCAAAGAAATGTGATTTTATCATATCTAAAGGTCTTTCATGGAGACTCTGTGTATATAATTATTCTAAGAAAACCAGGAAGAGTTTCAAACCCTCAAATCAAAGTCTAAAATAAATGAGAAGAGACAAAAAGAGGAGGGGATCGCTTCCTCTCTCTTTCGCTCCTCTCTCTCTCTTCATCTCTCCTTCACCGTGCACATCAGTGCAGCTCAGGCCTTCAACAAAACAGGTTCCTGAGTTTATTTACATAAACTTCAAAATGCCGCTCTGTTTAGGAGGAAACAAAGACAGCAGACATCAAAGTTCGTAAGATCTGGCCAGCGCCTCCACGCTGCAGCCACCTCAGGCCTTGAGTAAACCTCCAAAAAGGATGTTTGCTTTATTCCCACCCAACAAACTCTTTTTTTTTTTTCATTCTCCACCGAGAACTAGAACATTAACCGAGAACACTGTGAGAATGTTTCATCGGTACTGGCGGGGAATTTGTCAGTGCACAGAGGGTTTCCAGACCTCCACGCTGACAGAAAGAGCAGAACACATCGTCCTCAGCTTTCCACTTGTTTTCTGAAACCGGGGGACAAACACAGAGAAAGGAGCCGACCACTGGAAAAATTGCCGAAAATTGCTGAATAATGTCCTCATCCAGATTCAGAGAACACTGGGTGGCTGGGGCTCACAGTTATGGAAATTTCAAAAAAAAAAAAAAAAAAAAAAAAATTGAAGTCTAAAAGGCAACAAATAATTTTGTAACTCAATTTAAGGCCTGTTCACAGCAAGAATGATAACTATAACAATAAATACACTAGCATACACACCAACAGACGATAATGTTCTGTTAATTATAAGCACACACGTAGTTATGTTGCCTGCCACTTGCTCAAGCTCTTTAAAACAGGATGGATTCTGATTGGCTGACAAAGTTATCATCATTTATCAGCTGGAAAAAAACGATTCCAACTATATTATTGCTTTGTGTTATTGTTGTAGTTGTAATGTGGACTTTCACCTACTAAATATCCAGTTTCACTATAAAGTGTCACATTACAAACATTAAACGCACTGTGAACAGTGTTTTATTTGGATTTAAACACTAAACTTGACTTCACCTGAGAAGGGTGGGAGATGGAGGAAGGTTGTAGAGAGAGCAGGACACGGCAAGGGGAAATTAAGATCAAGGCCTTTTGTCCCCATTCATGCATGTCGTCTCTCTCTGAAGACCTCCAGCATGCAGGCAGCGGGGTGGATGCCAGCAGAATGAGCTGCATCCGTGCATGCCTGCGGACCGCTGTTTCTGGGCTCTGCTCTGGAGGGATTTCAGCTGACAGCTGTTATTAATAAACGAGTGCTGGAGGTCAGTTCATTCCTCCGCCTCCTCTCCACCTGACTTCAGCACAGCTACACGTCCAGCATCTCACCAGCTGCTCTAAGCACCTCTCCAGGAGCCATGGATGCAGAAATGGTCTTTAATCAACAGCTTCACTGACTGGCCATGTGGTAAATACAACCTACATTATTGGGCAAAAGTCCAATAAGACATTTGTGTCAAAACAAATGTGTAATAATCCTTTAGAATAACTTGGTAACACTTTACTTAAAAATCAATATATTATATATATATATATATATATATATATATATATATTTTACTTTATTGATTTAATGTAATTTTTATAGCTCCCGTGCTCTTGTGTAACTGAGCACAATTCTCCCACAGTGGGCATGCATTTACACTTCCTGTTTAATTAAAGTGGTAAAGATCATGTCAAGCTTCAGGAACGCTTCCTTCCGTTTTCTACTCATATCCCTTATAGTCTAGACTGTTCTGAGATCACAGAGCAGCTGTTCTGTATCCGTTTCCCCACTCATCCTTACTAAACACTACTGCACTCATGCCACTGAGAGTCAGCTGTGGCTAATCTCATCCAGGGAATCCTCAAAACAAATGTCCTGCACACAGATTAAAGCAGTTGTCCTCTCACTTGAGGCCTCTGTGCTTCTACCTGTAAACGGACTCCAGAAAATCCCATTCATCATTAATGTGTGAAAATATATATTCAGGACAGAGTGTCAAACTGTTCCCTGAGGACCTGTGACCAAGCTGAACCCTAAACACACGATGTGTGAGGCGTCTAGAGCTTAAATCTGCAGTAACACACTCTCATATCTGCCTGAAGGTGATCAAATTAACTCACACACATCCACATCTTGCCTAAAAAGAGAGTGATTCTGTCTGTAGTGCCTTGAGCTCTGAATTAGACTCGTGTAAAGAGTTTCCACTGGAATAACCGAGTGATTTTACCGCAGTTTTCAAGAGCCAGCACTCATCTGAACAAGACACACTCACTCTTCCTTCTCTAGCATCCTCTCTTTCTCCTTCTCTGGTCTTGATGTTCAGCATTCTACTCCTCTCAGTATTAAAGGGGTCGGATCATAAGGAAATCAGATTTTTGATAATAAAATAGCAATGAAATCTGCTGTAACTTTGAGAACCCCCCTCCCCCCCCCCAATCCAAATCAAGAATTTATTGAAATTAAGCTGAAATAAATTACAACTTATTAGGACAGATGCTTGTTTGCTATAGCAGAATTTCAGGCCTAAACTTGCATTCACCTTTTTCTCATGTTCAGTTTACAGACTAAAGGGTCACATTTTTTTTTTTTAAGAAAGAGGTTTATTTCACATTAACCTTCTCTCTCTCTTGCAAACCTAAAGATTGTCCAGAGACAGTTAAAAATAACACAAACACAAACAGCGGGCAAAGTCATCATTGCCCAAACCTAACCTGCCCCGTGCTACAATTAATCACACTTCCAGGTTTATAAAACAGAGCCACCAGACACACACACACATTCAGGTCTCCTGAGTTGACTGTGTCCTGTGTTGACACTCAGTATCACCGTCAGCAACCACAGTTGTACCATCCACCTGCATCTGCTGTCAAACACAGATTGAGAGAACAGTCAAGCCCCTGTACTGTCAATCACATCCCCTTAGGCTGAGGTGGTATTGTGGCAATACAGTGAACATATAATAATGTCATCAGGCAGAGACATAATTAGGATGAAAATGATGGGATTTACACAATCAGCTAGCATTTACTCATGCATATGTCCCAATATTTCTGTCCCAATTTAACAAATAGAGAAAGAAATACTGATATCAAGGCAGCATCTGTAGGAGAATGATTTGTCTTTACTGACAAAAATGTCCTTTTCTATTAAAAAAGGCCTTGTAGATGCATGCCTTGTAGTTGTCTATTCTGATCCAAAACCTAGTGAGCTGCTCACCCAAAGAGTATTTGAAGGCATTGTTCGGTGATAGATAAAAATATTTTTAATGACACTTCTTGGTAATTCTACAAGAATAGACAAGTCCACACCACAACAATAACAACAAAGAAGAACAATATTGCTGGAATCCTTTTCAAAGACGCTTTCTTTTTTTCCAGATGATTTTCCTGCTGATCAAATCGGGATCCACCCGACTTGAAAGAGCTTGAGCATTTAAAGCGATAAAACAACGTAACTTCGGCACATGCTGCCTTCTATTAGACAGAATTATTATGCCTGTCTGCATGGACTATAATGTGACTTATAGTTAAATTTTTTTTTTTTTTGAAATCGGCCTTGATGTTGTTCAAAATACTCCTGATTCAAAAGGTAGCACAGTAACATCATGCTTCATTTTGATCAACATCAAAGGTAGCACTGCATGCTTATTATATGAAGAAAATTTTTTTAGAAAAATTTCAAAATCGTTTTAAAGGAGTTTTTGTCTACTGGAAATCTTCTGAAAAGATGTTTTGTCAGCTAAACAATTGGCTGTTGTTAAACAACAGTACAATCAATTGAACACACTTTACTTAAATCTCTCACAACCTCATTTTCACTCCTGTCCAAAATTTAATACTGTATGGCACTACCTTAAATAAGGTCTACTGTTATAAATTAAAAATCCTCCTTGTACTATTTGTGTAGTTGCTACTACCTATGAAAAACATTCTAATTCAGTCATTTATGAGGTTCTATTTCAGTTTTGGTGCTTATTTAGAAGGCAGCTGGCTATGTAGGCAGGAGACAGAAAGGCAGCTCATTAGGTTTTGGAAGAGAGCTATGGTCTAGAATTAGAGAACGATAATGAGGGTTAACTGCTTGTGACCACGATGCTATGATTTTATTCTGGGACATAGTCACACATCTTCATGTAAAAGAAGAGTGTGGTCCTGGGTTGAGTGGAGACAAATGATTTCTCACACACACACACACACACACACACACTCAGCTGGTGCGTCACACTGTGTAAGAAAAAAAAAGACTTTTAAATAATAATTAACTGGGCCATTTAAAACCACTCTGCCCCACACAGCTAATTACCCCGGCCGACTTCTGCCCTCGCTTTCCCATTGTGCCCCAGAATAGCAGTGGATTCAATGATCTCAGCGGCTGCAATGTGGACCGACGTCACGCAAGAGCTCTTGTGTGCTATTCTCATTGCTGGCCCAGGAGAACGACAGATTGAACACAGCTACCTGAACAGCTTGAATGCACGCAAATTCTCTGCCACTTTCTGATTCGACATCTCACAGATAAAGCGATTCTGCCCTCACAGGGCAACCAGCAGTGAACATAGACCAGTTTTAAGAGGTGCAGAAATGTCTTGAGCAAATAACCACCTAGTTCAGGTAACACAAGGTGGATATAAAATCAGAGCATCAGTTACCTCACCTTAAATATAGCAAAGCAAAGTAAAGAAAGCATCTCTTCTAATGGACCTCAATGGAGTGAAGTTTCTCCTGCAAATGACGTCGGCTGATTCATTCCAGCCTCTCTGAGTCAAATACACACAATGAGTTAAAAATAGAGATCCTCACTTCCTGCTCCCATTAGCTCTGTCTTAGAATAGAAGCCCCACGTTTATAGAAACGCCAACACAAAGGAGAAAGACAGAAATGATGAAAGTGTTCAGTTCGGGCTGAAACTAGAGGGCAGAAAACATATGATTTTAAAGTATTGTATGTAAACCTGCAATCATAACTACTGAACAGCAGACTGGCATGAAGTACAAAACTTCAATTTTAGAGTCATTTCAGTCATAACATGACTAGACAAGGCTAAAAACAGTCCCTCTTGCCTGTAGGTCACCCTGTGGAAAGGGAAACCATTAGTCAGAGCTGCATGAACTGAATGTAAAGGTCAGTGTCAGGTCACCGGGACACAGTCTGGAAGGTCGTAACTGGCTATAATTAAACTGATCTGGTTACAGATTTTTGGATAAGATACACTACCCCACCTAAAGAGACAGAGAGTGAAAGCTCAAAGATGTTAAAATGTCTTTTGTCTGGACCAAGAAAATCCCACGACAGGAGAGTTAACAAGAACAACCCGGGAAAAGAGATGGCTGGGTGACCTCTGCCCTCTCCGGCGGCCGCTGAAAAAACTCGCCCCGGCCGGCCCGTCAGAACAAGCATCTGGATCACAGTGCCGGTCTAATCAGAACTGATGAATGTGGGTCGGCTTTAATCTTGCCGTGCTGAACTGATTGGAAGGCAGACTCTGCTTTGAAGTGGAGAATTCCATTAGCTTCCGGCGCTCTGATCCGACCAGTCCGGGAAAGCCATCACACACACATACACACACTCACTCTTTTCCACCACCACACCCCCCCAAAGGCAAATGTAGAAGCCCATTTCCACAGAAAACAGCGAATCTCTTTTTAAAGAGCATCCGTATGAGAGAGATTCTCAGTCTGTCCTGGCCGTCTGGGCAGCGGCGTGGCATCCTAACCAACTTCAAGGGCTTGCCTTCACTTTGATCCAGTCAAATACGACAACTGGCTGTTAAGGGATCACAGACAGAGGAGAAGAACTGAGCAAAGAGCCAGTGAAAAGAAGAAAGCCAGCCACCATCTGGGCTGACCACCAACTCTTTCTCCTCACACACACAGGCAAACCATCAAAACCGTCTGCTCCATGCAACAAATCAGACCTTTCCTGATGTTACCATGCACCTATTTTCATTTCTTTACAAACCATCTCAAAATATCTTTATGCTTAAGTATCTTTATGTCCAAATAGCAGTATGGCTTTCAAACACCTGTATGTGTATTTGTGAATGAGAATAGTCAAATGTAGTTCTTTGTCAAAGCGAGCCAATAAAAGTAAAGACAGTAGGTTTTTAAAGTAAATGTAAAGGGGAAAAAAGTTGCTCCTGATTGCATGAAAACCTCAAATCAATATTCTCAGTCTTACTGTCCCCAAATTTTTGAACAATAGTTTACTCCAAGGCTCCATATCATTGCTTTCATTTGTTGATATTAATCAACTTATGTTTTAAATAAGGAAGTGGTATCAAAATTTGTATCAATAATTGTGAAATTTCACTGGTAAGCGTATCGAAATTCTGGAACTTTGACAACAATCCTCCCAGGCATCTGTACATAAAAATCAAAACTTTAAAGCCATAAAAAGGGAGACGCAAAAGGCACTGCAGTTACAGGCCTGTCCTCTGTGAAGAATGAGATGGAGAGAGAAAGAGAAGCATAATCAAACACTGAGATCTTCTCATTTTGTTGCCGTTTGTATTCAAACAGAACGAAGAGCAGCAATCAGCCGACGCAGTCGAGTAAACAAAGCCTGCATCATTTTGTCTTATATTACCACAGGGCAAGCGTTGAAGAGAGAGACGATAAATTAGGACACAAAACTGCAAGGAAAGCAAACCTAAGCGGTCACCTCTGGTGCTACAATCCAGCTGAGAGCCATTTATATTCCCCGACATGATTTTAATTTTAATATTACAGCCAAACAAAACCAAACAGGGTCGGATTATACAGCACTCAACGGAATCTCTCCTCCTTATAGCCCGGAGAGAACCGAAGCTGGCAAACCTCAGGAAAACCGCTTCGGTTTGTTCTTCTTGTTGTTTTAGGGAACTGTCAAGGCTCAAGGGAGAGAGACAGTGCTGAGAGCAGGAGAGAGAGAGAGACAGCTCTGAAATAAAGAGGGAGAGAGAGTGTGCTGAAGGGCAGGAGAGAGAGACAGGACTGAATTCAAGAAAAAGAGAGAGACAATGACAAGACTGACATCAGGAAAGAGAGACAATTTCCTATTGTACACAGTTATGCTTGCAAATGCTTCGGTGATACAAACAACACTAAAATTTAACATACATGGGTGAAAAAGAGAGCTGAAGAGAAACAGACTAGCCTGGAGTCAGGACAGAGAGACCGACAGGACTGTGGAAAGGAGAGAAAGCCAGTGTTGGGATCGGTAGACAAAGAAACAGAACTGAGATGAGAGAATCGGTAAAGGACAGGGCGGCAGGACTGAGGGTAGGGCCCTATGAAATCTGTTTTATTTTTTCCCAAATTCCGTTTTATTTTTTTCTAAATTCTGTTTTTTCCGTTTTAATTTTTCTGGATTCCGTTTTTTTCCGTTTTAATTTTTCTGGACTCCTTTTTAATGGTCAAATTAAATTTTATTAATCAAAAAGCATGTCTAATTAATTAAAATCATGAAACTTATACAATTTAACATTAATTTATTAAAAGTGTAACAAAAATTACATCATGTTTAGGGCCGTATGAAATGTTTTATTTTTTTCTCAGCTTATGTTTTATTGTTACCAAATTCTGTGTTTTAGCATGTCTAATAATTTGAATGCATACAAACAATTTTTATTTATTCTTACAGTAGCCTTATGAAATGTTTTTTCCCCCTCAGAAATTCTGTGTTGTGTATTTAAATTTTACTGGTTATCAGATGAAGGCATAAAACATTGATTTAATTTATATTTTAATTAATGAAAATTAAACATTAACATTTTGGCAAATAAAGGGGATTTACTATTAAAATTAAAATATTTTGTGATTATTTCTTAAAAAAATAAAGTTGTATTATTTTTCAACAGTAGTAGTAGTAGTAGTAGTATTATGCACATTCTACTAAATAATAGTAATATAGCCTATTTCTGGCACAATGTCTTTAAAAAGTTAAACCGAACTTTTATTTTGACGGGTTGCCGTGAATACCTTTAAAGTTCTGTGTGTAACTGTGTATAATATGATATGACGCTAGTTTTACTCAAATGAAATGGTAAAATGCTCGTGAAGTGACTCTCAGAGCAGTTCTGGAGGTGTTGTTCATGTATCTATGTCCTCATTGAGACTGTGACGCTGAAATCACATGCCAGCGTCACACGCGCTGTGTATGTAACTAGTCAACAAAACCGCGCGTCTGCTCCATTCATACAGAGACTCGCAGAACTTGCAGGATTCATATTTAAATCGACTTTTGCGGCTTAATATTTACAGATACTAGTTCATATCGCGATTTTATTTAAGTGTAATGACCCACTTTTGATTAATTCATCCAAACGTTGACAAATTCCGTGACATTCCGCGTTAATCTGTAAATTCCATTTTTATGACTGGATTCCGCGATTCCGTCCGCGTTTACCGCATCGCGGAAATCATAGGGCCCTATGAGGGCAGCAGAGAGACACAGTGCTGAGAGCAAGAGCGAGCGACAGGACCGACGGCAAGAGAGAGAAGGGGTGAGACAGCTAGAAGCATTGTCCTACACTGTGTATTACGGCTGAAGCGAGAGATAAAGCGAGCGAACACAGAAGAGTGCAGCAGGGAGTCTGGCTGCTTTATTGCAAGATATTGGGTCATGCCTCTGTACACATGCGGGAGCGTGTTTGTGAGAGACAGACACATCTGTGTTTCAGCCCCGGCAGTTCCAGCATCTCCGTCAGCCATGGGCTCTGACTCTAGGCTGCTTTGAATTAGTGGTTCCGTTCTGGTCGAGCTTCTCAATGACAAAAGAACTTGTTAAAAGAACATTAGATCCCTGATCCACTGTGCAATGAGACAACACTATTAAAATACAGACTGACTGCCTTCTCAGGTCACCGAAAGGCAGCACGCAGCCATAAATTATTGAAGGCAAATATAGCAGTCTGTGTTCACGGAAACATGCAAAATCAAAGCACTAGAGTCAGTGCCTTGGGTGGAACCAAACAAAACTAATACTACCAATTAAACTGAGCGCATCAAATTAAACAATGACCTTCAACTGTCCCTGATTACACAAATAGCGGTCCGACAGATTTCCCAGAGTAATTATCTGTGTTTTTATATATAATTGGCAGGTATGAGCAGTAATTCATTAAATCATTTGATGACATTAAGATTTTAATTGTTGCTTTTCTGTAATCCTGAGGTGAGGCTCATGGATTCTAATCAGAAAGAGTGAACACTGGTTCTATTTTTCGCTTTTATGTGTAAATTGTCCTCATAGTTTATTCCACTGTTTAATGACAAATAGTGAGGAAGAAGTTAGGCTACATTTAGAATGGAACCTTAGCATACTACTTTTTTTTTTTTTTTTTTTTTTTTAAAAGGTGTGAGAACTAGTATGGAATATGAAACAATAAATGGTAGTTTGCCACACTGTTGTCATATGACAACATGACAACACGATAAATGCTGCACGGTAGTGCAGCATTTCTGAGCCAAAAATGCTTAAGGGTGTCTTAAAAATGAATCAAGAAGAATGTTACAAATTTTAGACGATGTTACTTGCATAATGTAATCTAAAAATGCTGCAAATGGAAAGGCTGAGTGGAGCACATTGCATTCTGGCATGTAGCATCCCAAGTACACCACTATTCTAAAGTTTGGGGTCGGTAAGATTTTTTTTTTTTTTTTTTTTTTAAGAAGCCAATTATGCTTACCAAGGCAGCCTTTATTTGATCAAAAATACAGTAAAAAAAAAATAATAATATTCTAGTTGTCACTAGTTGAAGTGATTCTAATATGCTGATTTGGTTCACAAGAATAATAAATAAGCCTAATCAATAAAAAAAACTTTTTTCAGGGCATTTTTTGCAACGATGGAAACGTTTTTACTGTCACTTTTGATCAATTTAATGAAATCTTAATGACCTCAAACATATGAATAGTAGTGTATACTGCATTTGCAAAATGTGACTGGCTTATCTATACACAAAAAAAAATTACATCATCTGCAAAGTGCATACTACAAAAAATAGCAGAGTAGTGTATGCTATTCAAAACATAGTCAGAGTGAAAGAAAAAGAAAGGAAAGCTTTAAATTTGAGAGTCAGACAATGGCAAAGGAAGCATTTCTAATTTATATTTCCACAAGAGCTTATCAGAGTCTCTCTGGATGGTGGTGGCATCTCCACCATGATTAACCCCTGAGACAGAGCGAAAGAGAGAGGAAGATATGAACGAGTGTGGAGCTGGAGGTTGGACTGACAGGCAGAGACAGACTGTGACAGCAGCAGTGAGACTGACACCCTAAAGAAAGAGAGAGAGAGAGAGACAGACAAAAGAAAGAAAAAAATAGTAAGTGAAAACTCAATCACACAGGAGGAGGCACAACACAACGGCTGATTCTGTCTTCCAACAGAGACGGAAAAACATAAAATATCAAAATAAACCGTGAAAAACGACAGAAATGAGTCTGAAAATGAGGAAAAGTGGCATCCAAACACTGAAACGACAGAGACTCTCTCAGACACACACACACACACACGCTTCATCCCGTTTACTGCTGTGCTTGTTTAAAAAGTGCTTATATCTCAAGAGTTTTAGCTGTGGAAGACACAGAAAGATGGAGACGAAGCGCTCTCTCTCCACTATAGTTGACGTTGTGCTGGTGTAATTACTTGTGCAGATGCCTCACCACAACCACACAAACTCAGCTGACAAGTGCAGATGTAGACTTGACTACTAACAAAACTGTCCTGATTTCCACTGAGCACAAAAACAGAATCGTACGTGTGTGATAGCCCCAGAAAGAAGCGTAACGCTAGCTTAGCTTAAAGTGATGTCTCAGCACCTGCAAAGTTTCACACCAGATTAAAAAAAAAAAAGAGAGAGAGACTGAAAGAGAGAGACCATCCACAAAAGACTGATATCAGCATTGTATAATCTGAGATATTACTTTAAAACAGTTTACATTCTTTTTTTTTTTTCTTCCCTTTCTTTTGCTTACTTAACCTATTGTCTATTAGGGCTGAGTTAACTACGATTACATCCTTTCACATACAGGAAATGCATGAAACTCAGTATCTGTGTGACTCTGGGCATCACTTCTTTGCAGTCCATTGGATGTTTGCACTAAGAAATGCTATAAAACCTATGGTATCCCTAACTGAACTATGAATGCCCATCATTTGCCCATCTATATTCTACTTCTGCATTATAAGCATGTTAAATGCTTTATCAATATTGTAAATTTTAATCATGCCAAGAAAGCTTTGCTGACTCTGACTCTCAGAGACATACTGTACAGAGAAGGAGACAGACAGAAAGTGTCTGAACTGCAAAAAAGATGCTGCCAACATATACATAGACAAAGCACACACACACACACACACACACACACACACACACATTTACACAGAGCACACAAAACAAACAGCAACGGCGTCCAGAAACAATTCAAATCACACACACACACACAGGCCTGAACATGACCATCACTGAATTGGGCAGCAGAATCAATAGATCCCCTCACAGAGGGCTGCCGTCTCACATCCGGCCCAAACAGCAGAAAACAAACAGCTCATGCACACACATGAATCAGAGATCTCCCTGCCTGGATTTTATAGCTCCTTTTAAATGGTATTGTGTCCATTGTTACATCATGTGATTACTAAAATAAAAGACTCAGGAAAAGAGAGCAAAATCAATCAACAAACAAGCTAACTCTTCCTATAATCAGGACACACCTTCTTTATACGCAGAGTAGTCTCAGCCTCACTGAAACTCATTTAAATGTAACCTTGTATTATAAATATTTTGATAATGCTACAAAACTTTTCCACTTCAAAGTTCTTTTAAACATTCTATATTAAAAAAAATGAACCACTGTCTACATAAAAGCATACATACTGTTTTTAACATTAATAGGATTTATACTTTGAGCACCAAATCAGCGAATTAAAATGATTTCTGAAGGATCATGTGACAAATGACAGTAATAATCAGTAAGATTCACAATATCATTTTCTTATGAAAAAAAAAAAAAAGTGAGCAGTCTTTTCTAAAGCCCGGTACACAACAAGCCGATGGTCGGCCGTCGGCCAATGTCGGACCGTCGGTGAGTGTCCGTCGGGCTAGTTTGTTTGACATGTTCCACTCGTCGGCTCTCGTCGGGCTCATGTCGGCGGTAGTTTGCCCGATTCAACATGTTGAATCAGCGTCGGGCCGTCGCGGACCATTGGTGAGAGAGAGAACTCTGATTGGATGTTCAGTTTAGCGAACGAGTCGTGCAGGAGAATTAAAGCGAAAGTGATGAAAACGGGCATGCCTAAATGAAGGCGGCACAGACAAAAGGCTGTTTTTTGATGTGACATGATCTTGCCCAAGCATTCCAATATGTGAATGTTTTCATAACATGAGCTGCTTAAAATGATGAAAGTTATCAACATTATATTCAAAATGGTAAGCAAGCGCTGCTTCGTTTACGTTTCGTATATCTGCGTTTATCTCGTATATCTTTGTTTCGGTTTCTCCGTTTGAATAACGAATATTTACTATTGATAGCTGCTGATATAGACAGCTAACTCCTCTCACGCAGGCACAGTATGCACGTGTTTTGCAGTCGGCTGAAGTCTGTGCGGTGTGTTCACGTGCAGCTTTTTTGTCCGACTCGGCCGACGTGAGGCAACAACACCGTCGGCTTTTGTCGCCGCTAGTTCTTTGAAGTCAGCTTGGTATGTACCGGGCTTAAGTGGGCAGTTCAGTATGAACCAAATCATGCTGCTCATCCATACTCTGACTCTGTGAAACTACAAGCAGGGAATACCAATAGTTATCTCCATCTTAACTGTGCAGCTGACGTTTGCCTTTTCCGACGGCATGTTTAATCCTGTGCGCATACCATGAGCTATAGATCAACCTCAGCGCTTTCAAGAACAAATGAATCCCTGTCCTGAAAGGCAAACCCACAAGCCGCAGGACCTTCTGTACATGTGCAACCCAAGAATACATTTACCTGAGGACACAGCAATTTCCTGCAACTAAATAATCCCTCTGATCGGCAGCTCTCCTCATTACTGAAACACAGACCTCGGCTGGGCTCTTTCTGTCATACTGTCTCTCTCCATGAAGCTCCTCATCTCTCTGTCTGCTCATAGGGAGAGGAGCTGTTGGTAGCTCATTCAGAAGATTTGTTCACCTGAGGTTCACAGCTCCAGTCCACAGTGAGTCGTCACACCCACAGTGTTCCTTAATTTATGTAGAAGGTTAACAACATCTTTTATCTGTTTTGTGTCAGCAATTGTTCTAAGAAAAAAAAAAAACTTTGTTTTAAGCCATTAGCCATCATAAAGATCACTGTAATGCTGAACCTCAAGTAGCTACAATGTATGCAAATGGTTGGACACATCAAAACAAGAACATTCACATTACAGTCAACAAAACCGCCACACTATAAGCAAGCAATATTGACAAGGATTACTGGTTAAATCTGAATTGAAACCCTGAATGCAACTAAACTAGCTACAGTGGCAGAAAGCAGAAAAAAATGACAGTTCAGAGATTTGCATTGATTTGCAGCCTAAACCTGTTAAACACACACAGAGAAAATGTATGAGCGAATCAGCCTTGAGTTTACAGAGGGCTGGAGACGACCTGATTCCACATCGATCACTCAGCCATAGTTCTCCAATTCTCCCAGGACCAAATGAGCAAACGTCCAGCCAGACTAATTAATCCGTAAGACCAACTGATTTAATTAAGACAGCTCTTCTGCAAGACAGGAGAAAACTGAATCCTGTCTTTTGTTTGAAGAGAGGGAGATTTTAACAGCATGTACAGAACAGGAAGGAACAAAAAGTTTCAAATGAAGCCTGAAAACATGGACATGACTTATGAATGTTTTACTGAATCCAGACTTGAAACTTTATTTTTTATATATAGAGAGAATGACAAAAATCACATACACTGCAATAGACATTTAACAAATATTTTCTACTTTTGTTTTTTCACAGTGAAAGTGACAATTATGCACAAAGCGACATAATCCACAAATCAGAACACATTCAGCGTTTCCCACACATAGACTTTACCTGGGCGGGCCGCCCAAGTATATTTGTTGACACATTTTTGTTTTTATTACTATTATTATCTCTTACACTTTTTTTTTTTTTTTTTTTTTTTTTTTTTTAAATCCGCCCGAGATAATGAAACCATCCGCGATCGATTAATTAGTGGAAAATTTCCCCTCACCCTATGCGTTTCGTACTGCTCGTTCTGTGTGCTCAAGAACTGTTGACACTCCCACAGACAACCTCCAGTGTTTCCCATATGCTGATTTATTTGTGGCGGGCCGCAACAATATTCACCGCCCGCTGCCATCAGCTCCCGCGTCTCACACACACTTTGAGTGCTCTGACATTAAGCCTTGACTACTATTCTCTCCCAAGGGTATATGAAGAAATTGCGGTATTGTGACTACCTGGGTAGATACTTTTGTGATGGCTGCCACGGCGGTTTGGAATCAGTGATTCCAGGTCGGATTCTGAATAACTGGGATTTTGCACGGTATGCGGTGTGCCATTTCTCCAAACAGTTACTGGACTCTATATGGCACCAACCGCTCTTCAAACTTACAAGTGTGGCCAAGAGCCTGTACAGTCAGGCCAAAGAGCTGCAGCGTTTCAGAGTGAGTGTTTCATTCTGCCCTGGTGCAATATTATATTATAGAAGTAATATTAATCACAGAATAATAATCATTAAAGTACTCTTGTTAAAATGTAACTATTGTTTATTCATTGTTATATCTACTATAAATTCTGATCAGATGCCTCAAGTTAGCTCTGCAGGAAGTGAGAGTGATTATGCATAAACTCACACATTTTTTTGAAATCTACATATGAACTTTTTTAAATTACATTACTTTTCAAAAGTTTGGGATCAGGACGATTTTGAATGTTTTTGAAAGAATCTTTGCTGTTAATGCTCACCCAGACTACTTTTTTTAATCAAAAATGCAGTAAAAACAGAAATATTGTGAAAACATTTTACAATGTTAAATAACTGTTTTCTTTTAAAACTTATTTTTTATATATTTTAATTTATTGTGATGGCAAAGCAGAATTTTCAGCAGCCATTATTCCAATCTTCAGTTTCACACGATCCATCAGAAATCATTCTAATATGCTGATTTGGTGCTCAAGTAACATTTATTATTATTATTATTACTGTTGAAACGATTGTGCTGCTTAATATGTTCGTAGAAACCATGCTATATTTATTTTCAGGATTCTTTGATGAATAAGAAGTTCAAAAGAATAGAATAGAATAGAATAGAATAGAATAGAATAGAATAGAATGCCTTTTTATTGTCACTGTACACATATACAATACACATTATATACATATACGATGAGATTAAGAGCATCTCACTACTCAGTGCAAACATATATAACAATAAATAGTAGTGCAAATAGGGGATGAGAGGAGTTTAGGATGAGGTCAGAGTAAACAGTTCTATGGTAGAACAAGAGATTTTACAGGTGGGATTTAATCAGTCTATGTGTATGCATATGTGAGGTCAGTGCATGTGTGTATTAAGAATGGTAATGACTTTTGGAAAAAAACTGTTCTTAAATCTATTTGTCCTCGTTCTGATACACCTGTAGCGCCTTCCTGAGGGCAACAGGTTGAACAGTTCGGAAGCAGGATGTGAGCTGTCCTTAATGATAATCTCAGCTCTGCTAAGGCAGCGGGAGGTGTAAATATCCAGCAGGGAGGCGAGAGGGCAGCCGATGATCTTTTGTGCTGCTTTGACTACCCTCTGAAGCCTCTCTCTGTCTGCCATGGTGCAGCTACCATACCATACTATAATACAGTATGTCAGCAGACTCTCAATGGACGCGCGGTAGAAGGCCAACAACAGGCTGGGGTCCAGATTGTGCTTCCTGAGAACTCTCAGGAAGTGCAGTCTCTGCTGGGCCTTCTTAATGATCGCTGTGGTGTTCACTGTCCATGAGATGTCATCTGAGATGAGGATGCCGAGAAACCGGAAAGTATGGACCCTCTCCACACACTCGCCATTTATGTAGAGTGGGGCTAAGTCGGTGCTGTGCCTCCTGAAGTCGACAATGATCTCTTTGGTTTTCTTGGTGTTCAGAGCTAGATTGTTCTCTGAGCACCAGTTTGCCAGCTTCAGGACCTCCTCCCTGTATGCTTTTTCATCACACCTTAAAATGAGTCCAACCACTGTGGTATCATCAGCAAACTTCACAATGAGGTTACTGTCGTGGGACGGACTACAGTCATGGGTGTAGAGACAATACAGGAAGGGGCTCAGCACACAGCCCTGTGGAGAGCCGATGCTCAGCGTGCGAGTGGATGACAGGTAGGGGCCAAGTCTCACAGTCTGGAGCCGGTTAGTAAGGAAGTCTTTTATCCAGGCACATGTGAGAGGGGGGAGGCCAAGAATTTCCAGTTTGCTGATGAGTATGTCGGGAATAATTGTATTGAAAGCTGAGCTGTAGTCCACGAAGAGCATCCGAACATAGCTCTGCTGCTGCTCCAGGTGGCCCAGCACAGCATGGAGAGCTAAAGCGATGGCATCCTCTGTGGATCTTTTCGTACGATATGCGAACTGGTGGGGGTCGAAGTCTGAAGGGAGATAGTCCTTGATGTGACGAAGAACCAGTCTCTCAAAGCACTTCATAATTACCGGAGTGAGGGCCACCGGACGATAATCGTTCAGGCTGGTAATGGGAGACTTCTTCGGTACTGGGATGATTGTGGCAGATTTTAGACAGGATGGGATAACTGCCTGGGCTAAGGAAAGATTGAAAATCGCAGTAAAGATGAAGGCGAGCTGGGGGGCACATGCCCTTAGCACCTTACCAGGTACTCTGTCCGGGCCAGCTGCTTTCCTGGGGTTCACTGCTAGGAGCACCCGTCTGACATCTTGCTCCGTCACAGTGAGTGGAGTGGAGCAGGAACCAGATGGGGATGGGGATGGGAGTGAGAGTGGGAGCAGGGCTGGAGCAGATGAGTGCTGCTGTTGTTCCCTTTCAAAGCGGGCAAAGAAGCTATTCAGCTCCTCTGCCAGCGACGCACTCAGGTCTCCTGCTGTCACATCACAGTCTCTATAGTTAGTGATGTCACGAATGCCCTGCCACACCTCTCGTGAACAGCAATCATTTTAAATAAATTTTTTTTTGTAACATTATAAATGTCACTTTTTATTAACTAAATGTGTCCTTGCTGAATAAAAGCATTAATTAAAATCTTACAGACCCCAAAACTGAATGGTAGTGTACATAATGTAAAAAAAAGAAGAAAAACATTAAAGGATTATAAGAAATCAGCTATTAAAAAAAAAAGAATATTCTCAGTTTGTACTAAAATCGAAGTGCTGTGATGTTTTTGGCCTTCGCATGAGCTTTTGTATGTCTTTTAATGATTTCATGTCAATCAGGCAGCATTATATTAATTGTGTGTTATCATTTATTTTAGGAACTACAGGAGCAACTTATATCCATTAAAAAACTTCTGAGCGCATGCAGACTATCAGCGGGGTGATTTACCAGCCCTCTTGTTTCTGACCTTTTTAAATTCATAATGAACATTCTTGGCAGTTAAATATAGCCTTAAAACAATCAGTATATGATGTTTCTTTAAGAAAGTTGGGTGTGGGTAGGTTTTTTGTTTTTGACACTTGTTTCTCTAACTAGAGTACTTGACGAGTTTGAACAACTTCCTGCTCATCTGATGCAGGAACTGCACCTCTTCTCAATGTATGACCTCATCAGGGTAAAAAAGGGTCAGCTCTGTACCATAGCGAAAGCATTGATGCAGTCTGCTGTCGCTCACATAGACATATGTGAGGTTTGTCCAACTATACACCATCAGACATCTGCACTTACTGTCATGTACATGTTGTTCCATGTTGATGCCCACAAATAAAATAATAAATGTATACATAGATAGTGTTTGAGAGTGTTTAACAGTCATCGTCTCTATTGTGTTCTTCAGCTGTGTCAGGCCAAAGGCTTTATCTGTGAGTTCTGTCACGGGGAGGAAGTGCTTTTCCCTTTTAAGAGAGACACCTGCACCCGCTGCCAAGGTCAGACATCAACATACTACAAGTATTTTCAACACACTATGTTAATAATTACTTTCAAAGTCTTGAGACATTTGGAAGCAATGTTTTTGTCCACCTTGGGTTATGGTGCTTAATCATTTAGTAGTCAGTGGAAGATGAGAACTCAGTGAGAGTAAGCTGATATAAAGCCATTCCTGTATTTCATAAATGACAGTTGCCTTGTACCTTGGATTTTTTTTTTCTTCAGACTGCAGAGCCTGTTTCCACACCTCGTGTTTCCGTGATGAATCATGTCCCAAATGTGCCAGACTGCAAAAACGAAAGAAACTTCAGGAAGACATCAATTTATGAATTCTCCTACATGTCCCTCACTGCATTTTAAAGCTGTGTAAAAAAACGTCCAGGTGTTCAGAGCTCTTGGACTGTTCAGCTACTAACATGCATTATATACTGTAATTTTGTAAAGCATAGATGAATATATTTTTCATATTGTTTGATGTTGTACATTGCATTTCCATTAAGCAACAAGCATTGCAATGTGTGAACACAGAGACGTGCCAACCTTTATTATGTTCATATTTCGAATGGCTACAGAGAATCAGGATTAATTTCAGTGCCAGAGAATGTGATCACTCAGATTTGAAAACACACAACTGGAATTTGGACATTAAAATTCATCTGTACACATTTATTCTTATTCCCTGACAATACAAAATGTTTTTTCCCCCTCCATTTTCCAACACTGGATCTTTTCCCACCACATCTGAAATTATGGAACGTATTTAAAAGCATTCTGTGGTCAAATTTACATTTTATATTATGTAATATTAATTAAATTATTGTTTTTTAATATTTTATTTATTATTATTTAATCATTTATTTATTTTTTTTAGGATTTAAGACTAAAATATGTTTAAGATTTAAAGTCTGAGTCAAGAGTAAAACAATAAAATCTACAGGCAATTAAATAGATAAAGTGTCCTATTTAAATTTGTTGAAAAAGAACATCAGGTTGGAACCTAGAAATGCTCAAATCGAAAGCAGAATCCTATTATTTAAAGGATTAATAAATCGACACAAAACGTACTGTCAGAAGTGGGATTCGAACCCACGCCTCCATTCGGAGACCAGAAAGCCCGCTTCACAGGAAGGTTTGAACCTTGAGTCTGGCGCCTTAGACCGCTCGGCCATCCTGACGTACGTCACCCACTGCACCGAAGCCTTTCTGTCCATTTCTCAGCAATCTATCTTTTACGACGGCTTCTCACACTGGTATTAAAACTGCTGGTTTATTCAAATATGCATACATAAATCTCAGTTAAAGCAGCATTGCCTATTTCAAAATGTTTTAGATGTTAAGAAACGAACTGAATACTTTAATTGTTCAGAAACAGACGTACATGATGCTCGAGCGCTAACGTTAGCATTAGGCTATCGATATAGCCAAAGTCCCTAGTCTTTGATATAGCAGAGCATGAGAGCAAAACTTATAGCACCCACAAACAGTGCTGATGAAATATGAAAAGATTATAAACCAGAATAGTAAAACCATTTCTGGATGAAGAGAAATGCGTAAGAAAGCGTTTGTGTGCTAGACTTTTGGGAAATAAAGAGATATTGGGCGCTGATCAGAATTATGAGTCCGTTTTGCTGACTTAAAGAGTTGAAGAAAAAAGTATTAAAGGATTTCGTTTTTTTCAAATTGTTTAGTACAGAAATGTTTGGGATTATACACATTTTACAATGATTAATTTTTAAACAAATTCGTTAGAGATTCGTTAGCATTCTGTTTTGATTATGCACACAGCATAAAACAAATCAAGAGTAACGCTCGTTCACAATAGGCCTATATAACAAACAACATTTTGTAACGTTTAACTAGTTAAATTATGCACACAATAGCATAAGAAAATGTAAATATAATGAAAAATGTTTCAGAGTCTACCAAAAAAAAAAAAAAAAGGTGTTTCAGTTGTGTAAACGCTCCCTCTAGTGGTGGCAGGACTGGAGCAGGCGGTGTTCCCTTTAGGAACTGAAATAAAACAATAACCGTTTTTTTTTCTTCAGCATTCTGTTGCATAGTAGGCCTATTTAAATTTTATAGCGTTTATATTTCCTTTTGTACTGACCAGTCTTTTTATTTACATTTACTCCATTTCTACAGCAGGGCGTTTTTCATCAGATTTTGGGGGAAATTCCAGAAGCACCAGATAAGAAAAGAGCACAGTCTTTTTGTATTGTGAATTCAACCATAAAAACAAAGTATCTGTTAAAGTCAAAGACACTCATAAACAGCCTCATGCAGTGTGTGATGGCCTCAGAGAGATGGGTTTCCTCTGGAGAGATGCTCATCATGTACTGATGAAAGAGCAGCAGGGGTCTGATGTCAGAGCACTGTAATGTTGCCTCTGATTGATGACACTCAGCTGCAGCGAGGGGTTAATGAAACTGTGTGTCTCTCTTCCCTTTTTCCTCTATCATGCACATCCCTTCATTTCAAACATTTCATGCTTGTCAGTAGTTTATTTCCTTTATCTCACTCTTTATCTCACTGTCTTTCTCAGCATCCTCTGGAGGGTTTCTGCACTCCTTGTCCTTTATGATGAGGTTGTTGTTTTTTCCTTTGATTGAGTGACCAGGAATAGTGTATTTGCAAGTTTTGCACAGGTTCTGTAATGAAGAAAGAAAATGAAGAAGAACCTGGACATCCAGGACCAGAACACTGCAAGTGTGGCATCTTTGTGTGAATTGGAGTTTAGGCCTAAGTATGTCCAACTAAAGAAAAACTTTATTTTTACTTTATTCTAGTCCATATCTCATGACACAAGCTGTTTGATTAATTGTATGGTTAATGACTAATACCATGCTTAACTGAAGAAACAGATGCTGAAGACAAGTATATATGTGTGCATTTTAAATTAGGTGCAAATATGCAGTTTTTATATGTAGGCTATTACCTTTGTGTCTAAAATGTATCCACATTCTGTCATCATCTATTTGAATGAGAATATGTGACTTATCTAAAATGTTACTTTATTTATTTATTTATTTATTTAAATAGTTGCTTTGACTGACTGCAAGTACAAATAACTAGCGCCCGTTCTTTTCTTTTCCTTTTTTTTTTTTGGCAAGTATTTTTACTTCAACATCTTTGAACCAGCTAAAATACGATAACAGAACACACAGAAAACAGCAAATTTGCTTCTGTTCTCTATTCACGTGCATGGGGCGGGCACTGTCACATAAAGTCAAATGTAGACCAGGCAGCGCTTCCTTGGTTACCAGCCTAGCAACGCCAATACACTTAAGCGGATAAGTTACTGAACGAAAACAGGTAATGTTAACAAACCAAACCTTTTAAACTTATCTTAACAACAACTTCCAAACACATTTCCAAAGAAATGATCGTGTTTAAGTTATTGCGCAACCTGCAGACCGTTGGACAGGTGACGAGCTGTGTTTTTATTAAAATATGCCAAACTCTCTTCTCTCAGATGTGTTGACATCTGCAAGATACGGCGTTGCTTCGTTTTAAAATGTGAAAACGACCAATTTAATTCCGGTTCCGACCAGTTTAATGTAAAGACGAAAAGCAAAGTGCTGAACATGGAGATGCCGGTGAGTAAAAAGTGAAGTTTTATTTAAGGCGAGTAGAATATGTTTGTTAACGTACTTTCTCATGAATAACTTATCTTAGAATGGCTCTCACACTAAGTGCATGATATACGCTATTAACTTACAACACAAATTCCTAATAATAATAATATTCACACTGAACATCTTACATCTTCCTTTTTTCCCTTTGGTAAAAAGAAGCCCCCCAAGAAACCAGATAACACTGTGGGTCTTTTACCACAGATACAGCAGGTAAAGCCTTGCACTGATCCACTATATGTTTTTAAGTCAAGATTATGTCTTCTCAACCAACAAGTGTGGCTTGTGACTTTCAGGTTCGGTCAAAACCTCGGTGGCATGAAGCAAGCCCTAGCTTTAGACTTCAGGGACCATCTCAAGAGGACACCCTTGGCTCTTTGCTCTCTAGTATGCGATACAATGTATTTTGATTTATGAAAAACATAAACTATATTACATTTGCAGGCCAGACTATATTATCTGTGAGAACATACTTCTAACTTCCCTTAAGGAGATGTGCAAGGAGCAGGGGTACATTGGCGTCAGACTCGTCATCGAGGTCCACAGCATGTGGGGACCAAAGATGGAGGGCTTTCAGGACTTTCTTACAGGCAACGTGGCGGTGTCCAACCCAAGAGGGATCGTGAGCAGTTTCGCAGTGCTCTCGTCAGCATTATTATGTGGGTTTGATTTGCATGACAATAGGTTCTTGATGACAAATTGTACCTGTCACATACAGTATAATCACTAAAAGAACAATATGATTTCAGGCACCGTGAAGATGCCATTGCTACTTCCATCACAGAAGACAGCACCCCATCCACTACGGGATCGCCTACTGCTGCAGAGAAGGACATTTTGGTAAGCGATGACCTTTTATCTGCATGTTCATTTTAGTTCAGTTTCATTTCATCTCAGATGTGAGGCATTACAATAAAAGGTAGTCATTCCTGTATTAAAACTACTGTATGTCCTTATGCCGTTTGACCACACACATTGTGTCTTGTTTTCTGTCTTTCAGAGGTACTACTATTACATCCGCAATGGGATAGGCACAGAGGACGTGGCAGCCATGGAGGACTCTTGGCTTAAGAATGTTCTTGCTTTAGTCCCAGAACACCTGAAGAGTTTGAGTGGAACCATTGAGGCTCTCTCAGATGAGATGAGAGAAGACTATCTGCTCAGTGTCAAAAAGGCCATTGGTATGGTCTTCTGTTTGGCTAATATGGCAGTTTGAAAAGTAGACAAAGTAGACACAGTAAAGCACAGAGATCTCGGAGAAACATTTTTCACTCAATAGCTATGAAAAAAATCTGATGTTTAGTCTAGGTGTTAAGATATAGGTTACTGTCATATTTAATGAACAATAGTTTTTAACTGTTAATGAATGAAGGAATTAATTGAATCCTTTTTTACTGTACATTTATTTTAACAGCTTTTCTTACTGTCTCTATGCTACAGTCTAAATGGCATGACCAAGTATGTGTGATGTTGTCCTCTGTTCTCCATGTAGTGGATTTTGTGCTGCAAGACCCCAGAGAGAATCAAGAGCCCAAAGCTAGAGATCTCCCTCCACACAGACAGGAGTGAGTCCTGCTAAATAAAGACAAAAAGAGTGTCTCAGGCATAAAACTGACCATAAGGCATTCTAGTTAATGGTGTATATTTGCCAAAATAATGCAGATTCTTGAAAGTACTTGTTTTCTTCTAAATTTCTATCCAAATTTAGCCTTACATTATGTGATTTGTGAATATGATGTACCAAGAACTTCTGTGGTATTAGTACTTTAAAACTTCATTTAATAGCCTTCTTCTAATCCTTATTAGCATCCTTTACAAGATTTGTAATATGCAGAAAAACAGTAGTTCATACCTTTTTTATCTGCCAAAATGACAGAAATCATTTTGAATTATGATAATATTGTTAATTATCAATATGAAAATAGTGTTATTGTTAAATTAAATTATTGTTAAAAAAGCCTCATGTTTTAAAAAAAACATATGTATAATGTTTTTTCAATATTTTGTCAATCATTTGTATTAAATGCCAGATTTTTTCCCCCTTTGTTTTTTGCAGAATGGAAATTATTCCAAAGCCATGGAATAAATCATTTCTTCAGACCCAGAAAAGAATGAAAAACCAGCTTCACTCAATCAATCCCACTATGCTCGCAGTTCTAGATCTGTGGCAAGTGTCTTTCAGGTAAGTGTCAGGTGACCATGAAGACACTGTGGGACTGGACAATTGAACGCTAAATGCGTTGTACTGCATTGTAGCAAATTAAGCAAATTAAATGTAATATTTTTAGAGACTTTATTGCACTAAATGTAATTTAAAGTTGGTTTGACGTTATCACAAAGTGTACCTTGTATAATGAAACAGTGATGAAAGTGTACTTTCTGTAAGTACATTTAATTGTCCTTTATTTCATTAATATTATATTATCTCCAAGTACGATTTTTTAAAAAAAGTATACTTTTAGGAGTGCACATTCAATACATTAAGCACACTTATTTATCACAAAGAGCCTTTTCCGTAATGATTATATTGTCTTGTTCTCTGCTGCAGGAAGTTGCGCCTTGTTGATGTGGAGGTCTTCCACAATGAGCAGGAATCTGTGGAGTTGTCTGCTTTTCAGCAGTTAGTCAGCAAACACATTGAATATGCCACAGGCATCCTTCTGAAAAAGTAAGCACTCTCAGCTGTTTTCCTGTACTTGTCAATTCATCAGCGACCACATGAATTGATAATCCATCCCAGCTAACTGTTGAATTTTTCATGGATGAAGACAATAACTTGACAATGAATGATTTTGCTTACTACACAATATTGGGATATGGAGTTACAAGTTGTTGACAGCTGAACAGAATCCAAATCATTTTCTTAAGCTTAGCAGACTGTACTCTGCAAAAACAATGCAACTCCAATTGTTTCTTTACTTCTTTTGAATCAAACAGGTGGATACCAGAAGTGCAGCAAATCTGTTGTCTTGGTAGCAAGCGCAAACTGATCCCTAGCAACAGTAGTGTTGCTCGACTGCAGTCTTTCTACAACTGTCTGGCCATGCTCATGACCTACCAGCTCCAAAGCCTGGCACTGGAGTCTATTCAGGACTACACACACCTCATCGCCCAGGACCCTGTAAGATCTGTACCACTGTAAACTCTGAACCTTTTTTTCTTTGCACAAATGTAATTTTTATATCACTGTGGAATCTTTTTTTGCTTCAGTGTATCTTGTATTATTTACATTTTGACTGCCTTTATAAATACCCTTGGCCTATGAAGTAATATGTTTTTTTTTTTTTACCCACTGAAGCGGTCAGTGCGAGCCTATGAGCATCCAGGGTTCGTCCTAAGGCTGGTGCTGGATCAAAATACTATCAGATTTGAACCTGATTTCAAAGACTTTGAAGTCACTCTGCTAAATGTGTATGACATGATGCTGAAATCCTTAAGTTTGATCCCTCGAGTAGAGACGAAGCTGTACTCAGAATGGGTAAACATATGTTTTTTTAATTTTATGTTACATCTCACTTGTGCTGTGTTGTTTGATAGCTATATTAATATTAAAGGGAACATATCATGAGGAATCAAATTTTCCTTGATCTTTTGAGATAAAAGAGTTCAATGTACTTGAAAACATATTATACGTTCAGAATTCAAAATGTCTTCCTCCAGTGAAAACAGACAATTTATTGAAACTAAGTCACAAAGATTTTTCATTCCGAAACAGAACTCGGTTAACTTAGATAACATATATATTTCTAGCAAGTTATGAATGTTTTAAGCACAAAAAGTATGGTGGCCTTCAGGGAGAAGAAAAGTGTGATATGACTTCTTTAACGCTGTACAAATATTACCCATAGTTAGGTTGCATCAGCTAAATATTATCAGCCACTATAACCAAACACACTTGTCATTCCTTCAAAAGGAAGTCTGTACTCTGATTATTGTCATTTCTGTGTCACATATTTACACATTTATTCTCTGCTAATTGAAGCCTGGCCCAGAAACACATCATTCTCTGAAGCCCATCATCTTGCCGGAGATCCTGAAGGCCCAGCAGGAGAAGATCACATGTGTAATACACGCAGAAAGAGCTGAACCTTTGAAGCATGTCCGTCTTTATGATAAGTATGCTCCACTGGTGTCCCAGCAAGCTGAGGAAGATGTTACCCAGTTCTTGCAGGAGCAGCACTCCTTCCAGGAGCTGATGATGGAAGTGACACGCTACCAGCAGTTGGCTGATGAGATCCAATACAACACCCTGAAGGTTGATGGTTATTTACATCAGTTGTGCCATTTCACATTCTAGCAGCCTTTCCAGAATTATGACCAAAACCTTCATTTATTGTGTTCTGTGTTGTAGGTGGTACGTTTGGGCATGTTTCAAGTGCACTCCCATGATCTGGTCCGTGCCCTTGTGAAGCGAGCAGAGGGTCTCCTGATGAAACTGGTCACTCACATGTTGCAGGGTCATCAAGAGTTCAATAGCAAGTGAGTCACTGATACATTTCCAAAACGTTTTGTCAGTAACCTGTTAGTAATCCGTGTCACTGATCTCTAGGTTGTGTGAGGAATATGATACAATATCAAATAAAGCCCTCAGAAATCCATCAAACACACAAGAACTCATGGAACTTAAGGTAATACTGACCTCCATCTCTATCTTTGAACCTGTCACTGTTTAGTTTCTGTCGACAAACAAAAGATCTTTCAGTATATCATTTCCTTTTTGTCATAGGCATATGTGATGAAGGTGGAGGCTGAGGAAATGCCTCAGTTGGAAATGAAGCTCCAGGAGTCCAATAGCAGATTGTGTTTCTTGGTGGATTATGTCACATTCTCACTCACAGACATTCAGCTGAACAGCAAGACCTTCCAGTGTCATGCACGCATGCCTTCCGTCTTTGATCAGCACCGCCAGATTATCAAAGAGAAGACTAACCAGTTCCAGAATGGCCTGAAGGTACTACAGATGCCACATGCTGGTCAATCAGCCCAGACAACTCTAAAACCAATTGATCAAACCAAACATGGAAACATACCCTGCAAACAGACACATTGAATCTTCACATTATGCAACACTTTGTACATTATATAATGCATATAAGAACAACAATTAAGGAAAACAATAAAGAACCCCCAAACATTAGCGTTTATTCTATACTTAGCAGTGACAAAACATTTGAAAAAATGTATTTACCAGCAATCAAAACACACACAGAGACATAAAAAGTAAAATCTAAGCAGGAATTCAAACATAAATTCACCAATAACACGTAATTAAAACTCTGCACTTTGATGATCAATTTGGCACTGCTGCACTAATGCATAAAATAATGTGTGTTTTTAAATTGTAGTTGAGATGTGAGAGGGTTGTGGAGGATCTCAAAAGCTATGAACAGCAAGTGGAGGACTTTATGACCTTTGGTGACGTCTCTGAGCTAAACAAATATCTGAAAAAATCTCAGGCTCTCAATTCCAAACTGGATCTGGTTATGGAAAAGGTACTGTGTACTCTGGACAAAAGCATTATGGTTTATTTCACTGCTTCATTAGCAAGGTTTTCATCCACATAATATAATGAAACTTTAGGATATTGCATAAAAATGCTAAATGGAAATACCAAAATGGATGTGTAAGACATTTGTCAGTTGGATTTGTCAAAGAGTTTTAGAGTGCCTCTGAGAATAGCCGCTTTTATCGTTGCACCTGCACAATCAAACTCATTCACTCTCTTATCCATCAGATCAGAGGCTTCAACCAGGAGGAGGAGGCCTTTGGCTGGCCTGTCTCTCAGTACCCACAATGCAAAACTGTCCAAGACCGTCTGCTCCCTTATCTGCGGCTGTATGAGACGGCAGCTGAGTTTCAGAATCAGCACCGTCAGTGGGTGAGCGGCCCGCTCTCAGCCGTCAACCCAGACAAAGTGGAAGGTGACGTGGGTAACTACAGCCGTTCCCTGTACAAGCTAGAAAAAAGCTTCCAGGACTCACCCAAAGCTCTTCAAATCGCCACCTCTGTGAAGGCGGAAGTGGAAGCCTTTAAGGAACACATTCCTCTAGTGCAGGTGATGCTTTTCATTTGAGTCACTATCCCAACTGTCCATTTTTGACAGTACCTCACTCTTATTGGTAGCTGCTGAAAGCATTGTAAACTATATTTAATAAAGAACATGCAAGGGGCTGCAATCTGCTGTGCTTTCTGGGGAATTCTGAGAGTGCAGATTCTATGCCGGGCTGCTCATTAATTATGGGAATGATTTGTTTCGGCAGGTGCTTTGTAACCCCGGTCTCCGCGAGCGCCACTGGGAGGCCATGTCTGCAGTTGTCGGCTTTCCCCTCAAGCCCTCAGAGGAGGATGCCTGTGTGGCCCAGTTTCTTCCACTGCATCTGGAAGCTCACCTCTCTGCTTTTGAAACCATCAGCGAAGGGGCCAGTAAGGAACACGGCCTTGAAAAGGCCATGGAGCGCATGGCTAGTGAATGGGAGGGGATGGAGTTCACCCTCCTGCCCTATCGTGAAACTGGAACCTCCATTCTGTCCTCATTGGATGAGATCCAGATGCTGCTGGATGACCATATTGTCAAGACCCAGACCATGAGGGGCTCACCATTCATCAAGCCATTTGAGGCCGAGATACGGTGAGAGATGAGTGTCTGTGCATATTTTGCAGACAATATGAACGTGTATGCAAATATGCAAAGTTTATACATATTGTAGGTTGGCCAGAATTATTCACATTTGCTTATAATAATCATTTCTAGAGCTTGATCATTACTGGGCCACAGGCCCGCTAAGAATTTCACAAATGTACTTCTAAATTTCTTGAGGGTTTGTTTCTAAATTTCTAGGTTTATTTACTTATTTATTTAAATCATAATATGTAACAAAATGTAAGTATGTGGTGCAGATCATTTCATTAGTTTAAATTTTACAGATTAATTTACTCTATAGAGTACTGCTAAAATGTATTTTAGTTTATTTCATCAGACCATGACAATGATCAAGGCAATTTTACTGGGGCACAGCAAAACCTTACTGGGGCTTATACCTCATTAAAAGGGGTCTAGCTATGATTCCAAATTTGCATGTGAAACAAGCAGTTTTTTTCCCAACAGTCGGGCTGAAAGGTTCTGTGCAAGGTGAGTAACAGTGACATTAGCATTTCCATTAGAACACAGTTCAGTATGGTATGATTACAAAATCATGCACTAATTCCGTGTTGGTTTAATAGCTTTAGTGTCTCATGATTGCTCACATATAATCGTGATTTTGAAGCACCAAAATGGAAAAATAAACCGTATCAGTGAGCCCAAATTGGTACAGAAAAGTGCTGGTATTTAGCTATTTGTCTCGCTTGTTTACACTGTGTGCCTGTATGCATGTATCTCAGGGACTGGGAGGGCAAGCTGCTTTTGCTGCAGGAAATTATGGATGAGTGGTTAAAGGTTCAGGGCACCTGGCTCTATCTTGAGCCCATCTTCAGTTCCCCAGACATCATGGCCCAGATGCCTGAAGAGGGACGTCGCTTTACTGCCGTGGATAAAACCTGGAGGGACACTATGAAACAAGTCAGCCTGGTGAGTCAGAAAGCCCTACATATGCTGCAAAATATAAAAACAAACTTGGGTTTGTTTATATCTAGAACTGAGGATAACTCTTTGAAAAAGTTCCTGACATATCAAACTATAGTGTGTTCATGACAAATGAGACGGCTATCAGACACACACCCAAACACAGTCACTCATCTAGAGACTCTTCAGCAAGTAATTGGCAAGCCCAGTCTTGGTGCTCTGAGAGACATCAATATCTGTTGTCTCTCCTCTAAACGAAAAAAAAAAGTCACCTGGCTGTACCATCAAATAGGAATTATGGATTTTGTCTGGAGGGACTCAAATCTAGGAGTGTGCGGAAAACAAGGTCATTGAGCATCACGAGGCATGCTGCCTTCCTCCCTCCCCAAGGTTTGAAAAAATGAGTGTCCATAGTTTAAAAAAAAACCTCAGCACTTTTATGCGAGTTAAAAGGCACTATCCTAATTCATCACAGACTCTTCAGAGACAATTTTCTGACAGTTGACAAACACTCTCTGAAATGGAAACTCACTATAGTCATATATTCTGTTCTACATGTATCTAAAGCGATTATGTCAATAAGCATGTTTTTGAAAAACAGCTTTGAGCTTAATCAAGCTGTAATCAGATAATACTACAGACTGCCATATCAGATTGTCCACTAGGTGTCTCTCTTAATCTACGGTACCCACAGAGCTGCTCATTGCCTCCAGATTTTATTTACTCTTTTCTAATGTGTTTCTAACTTTCCCCTTTTGACGGAAACGGAGATAAACATTCTGTAATTGAATTCAGAATACTGGGTTTCTTTAAAGATGTTTTCTTTTTGAATAATTCCTACACCACTCTACGATTTCCACATTACGCACCGTAAATGGCTCTTCTTGGAAAAGCAAACACGTATTATTTCAGCTGGAAGGCAGGTGCTTTTGCCTGTTGCTGCTTTACAGGAAACAGCAGTACATAAAGAAAGGCATGCTTATGATATCAGTGGGGTGTTTGGGGGAAACATCAGTGTGGTACATGCAGATCTGAGCCCAGTTTTTATTTTGCTGAAGACACAAGAAGGGACATATGAAGCTGTTCTGGATCCCGAGGCGTGATGCTACTGTAAATGAAAGGGAATGTATTCGTGAAGAAAACGCGATCTAGTAACTGTGAATATCTGGCTCTGTCGAGCAGCCCACCTGCATGTTTCTGCACCCTGTGAAAGGAAGCGGATGATTTTCAGCATTCCTTCATTCAGACGCATTCCGGCAGCACTCACTCTCTCACTCTAATGTAATTCAGCGTGACAGAGAGGGAGAATAATTAAAAGAGTAATTGGCATAAAACATCCCCTCTCTCTTTCATTAGAGTCATCCAATGGTGTCTTTTCATGTTTTAAAAGGGATATTTTGTGTAGGCTTTGGTTATTAACAACCCCTCATTACTTCCTCTCAGTCCCTGTCAAGAAATCAGGCCTTTTTGTCATCCAAAAGTGATCGTTAAACTTCAATCTCTCTGTGAACGTGAAGTCTAGTCACCGTAGGTAATAGAAAATCAATAGCAATCCGAAAAGGGGAAAAAGCAATTATTATCTCTTTACAGGTGAGGAGCATCTGTGAGGGGTGGAAAGGGAGGGGGCGGGGTATCCAATTGTTTCCTCTCTCTCTAATGAAGGACGTGGCCTTCATACAACCTTTGGAGAAACGTTTGAAAATCAGACAGCGAAAGATAGAATGAGTTTTCCTGGTGGGAGACACCTTTCGTAAATGAACTCTTTTGTGAAAGCAGGGAAATATGGCTATGAATATCATCTTTTCATCACTGGATTTGTCTGAACTTTGAGGGCAGAGAATTAAAAGCAGCCTGATGGTATTTCATTACCCATGATTTTCAGGCTTGTTGAGTTTCTCAACTGCAGCTGAACTTGAAAACATCACACACGGTCCAGAGGCTTCCTTTAGAGATCAGTCTAATATGCCCCGTTACGGTCAAATATGCACTTTACTGATCTACTAAATTATTAGTGGTGCTTGATATAAAAGATATTTCTCATACATACGGTAAGGGATTTGAACGAACCCTTAAGTATTAAACTTCAGGGTGTAATTTGCATTGGGATAGATATTACTGTGGGGCTTGTTGAGGAGAGGTGTTGAAAATGGTTGAATCACATAGACTTACTGTACATTGAAGGAAGAACCCAAGCCATATCTAAGAACCAGAATACTGTAGTGACTTGTTGGTGGTATCTTTTGGCTTGGGGCTGTAAGCACACTCTTGCAACCTATGAGAGCACCTAAAAACTGCATGCCAATGCCTTGTGGATTGCCTACAACAAACCAAGCAACACATTTTGTAAGACGCAATCATATTTTCTGAAGACTAAAAGTCTAGCTACCCTATATCATTCATTTGAATTTTATAACACATAGCTAAATTTTACGTGTTTCTCTCTTAGGACAAGCATGTCCTGGCGGTGGTGGCCATTGAAAAGATGCTAGAAAAGATGAAAAGCAGTAACGAGTTGCTGGAACTCATTCTAAAGGGTCTGAATGAATACCTGGAGAAGAAGAGACTCTATTTTCCCCGCTTCTTCTTCCTGTCCAATGACGAGCTGCTGGAGATCCTCTCAGAGACTAAGGATCCAACCAGGTACAGGGGAACTTTTAAAAATACTCAGTAATGACAGTCTGGTAGATTGGCTAATATTTGGTCATATATTTCTAAATTTTGCTAATAATTATATCAGTGAGTAATTGATTTTTTGTGAATTTTGAGTAAATTATGTTGTGTGAATAAATTCTTTTTTTATTATTATTATTATTGTTGTGGCATCTCATGTGGTATCACTTAATTATGTTCACCAATTTTAAAAATTTGGGATTGGTACTATTTTAATGAAAGAAGTCTCTGACACTCACCAAGGCTGCATTTATTTATACAGTAAAAACAATAATATTGTGAAATACTGTTACAATTTAAAATAAGTTAACTTACTTCAATGTGTTTTAAATGTAATTTATTCCTGATGGCAAAGCAGAATTTTCAGCATCATTACTCCAGTCTTCAGTGTCACATGATCCTTCAGAAATCATTCTAATATGCTGATTTGCTGCTCAAGAAACATTTCTTATTATTACCAATGTTGAAAACATTGGAAGCTGTGATCTGTTACTAAAATGAAAGAATTTATTTTTTCCAAAGAACCCATACAACCACTAGTGATCATTCTGCTTGATCCATTTCTACCGGTGCAGTTACAGATGTTCCTGAAGCTATAGGAAGTGTCAGGATTTCTGTGGGTTTGAACTTTTAGTGTGGTGTGAGTTACAGTAAACTCACACTTTCTCCATATCTTCAAAGGAAAAGAGGCTTAAAGGAGACATTTTTGGAAGCAATATGATTTATTGGCTTGAGGAATATTGTTTGTCAGCAGTTAAGAGGATCTGATTTTGAAGTCTTCTGTTTTCAATATTCTTGCTGTTTGGGATTCGCTTTGTTGATAGATTGCTTTATAATAAGGCCAGGCTGTGTGACTGAATGTCGGAAAGAACTATGGTAGATCACTCTGTGCTATATCAATTATTCAAAAAACCTTAAGATGATGCAAGTTTGGGTCAATTTTTGATGTGCGGTGCTGCTATGCTTTCTTTTTCTGAATTTTCATGAAGAATAACAGTGAAACTGAATCGCTACAACTCACACTCTGAAATATAGTTTTACATGGTATTTTTATCATATAGCTTTGAAACAGATGACTAGTAGTATTTCTTGGATATTAGTAGTTTCAAATTGCCACAAAGACCCAAGATTTCTGAGGGTTTAGTATATGCAAGAATTTTCACCTTGATGTAGAATGTAGGCTGGATGTAATTTACTGTAACATGAAATAAGAAACAGCATTCACTCTGCAGAGCTTTAATCTCAAGCCTGTGATATTTATGAATATATCTTATGTTTTCACATAGCCTACTTTGGCACGTCTCCCAGGGCAAATCCAACTGATGTTACGCCGCCTACCTAACCACTGCTGCCTACATAAACATTTAGTATGTGAGGCCTCAAAAGGAACAGGGAAGGACAAATGAAAAGCAATTTAGCTTCACCTCGGCCTCGGAAAACCCAATTTGAACCCCTTAAAACCCAGTATTTACTGAGGGAATTTAGTTATAGTGCTTTTTCTTCTTCCTGTGACACGCTGGCCTAGTTTCTCTGCTGTGGCTCCCCTGTGCAGGCCCTTAACGTATAAGCAAATCTTGTTATATTTCACCCCAGGTGTTTGTTTAATGATGAATGATGATGCCTCAAATGCAAGTTCAAATTGTACAACTATAGGGCTTTTGGTTTCACAAATTAAGAATTTTGGTCTTGGCTGGCCTTGCTTTTCT
This sequence comes from Tor tambroides, assembly GCA_021397915.2. Lineage (NCBI taxonomy): Eukaryota > Metazoa > Chordata > Actinopteri > Cypriniformes > Cyprinidae > Tor > Tor tambroides. The sequence continues at coordinate 57,663 of JAFVLL020015064.1, read as the reverse complement.
GCTCTATTACCAGTTCTGATCACCTCTCTCTTGCTTTCTTTCTCTTTATCTCACCCTTGCTGTGTCATTCTCATTCGTCTTTTGTGTCTCCCACATTTCTATTATATTTGAAAGGAAATTCTAGCTTTTCAGAAATACAAAAAAAATCGGAATTGCAGCAGCTGTTTTGCTGAAGTGTGTATCACAAAGTACCAGAGGGTGGAAGTGATAATGAATGAAGTTAATAGAGTCACTGACTTTACGTGATTCAGGGAAAATTCGTCCATGTTATCGTCTGACAGTGTTACACATCTGAGTATTGCTTTTTCTCTGAACCTGAGATTTCTGAACATCTAGGTGTTCCTAAAGCATGTCACCTCAAATGAAATATCAAACTTGTGTTGGAAACGAGCAACAGTTCACCATCGGCTTTATGTTCCAGGGTGCAGCCCCACCTGAAGAAGTGTTTTGAGGGTATTGCTAACGTCGTGTTCACTGACGTTTTGGACATCACTCATATGAGGAGCAGTGAAGGAGAGGTGGTGGAGCTGCTGGATATCATCTCTACATCCAAAGCTCGTGGGCAGGTGGAGAAATGGCTCCTGGAGCTGGAGACTGGCATGCTCCACTCCATACACAAGGTACAGAAGTGTATGAACTTTCTCTGAGTCAGTGAATAGCAGAAATGGAAACCATTTAATTGGATTCGATTTAGTTTAGTCTGGTTTGTACATTAATTGGTTTTGTTGACAAATCCTTTGCACAGGTAATTGCTTGTTGTGGCTGTACAATGACAGTTTTTGGTTTTTGAGAGAGTTAATAATACAGTGATACAGTGCCTCTAAAAACATTCACCCACTTTGGATTTTTTTTTATATTTTTGGAAGCACTTTGAAGCATGAGGGCTATATTTAATTGTTTTTTTCTACTTATGAATGCAAAATCTTTATAACATCAAAGTGAAAGAAAATGTTATTTAAAAACATGCATAATGAACTCAAATGTATTTACAGCCTTCTTTTCAGACACTTAAATTTTCTCTCCACACCACAGAATTACTTAGTTTTTTTCAACTGCTTACACACAAAATCTTTACTTGTCACACAGTTTCTGAAACCTGACACTCAAACACCAGAACCACACACCAAATCTGCAAAACCATACTCTAATTCTCGGCTTTTGACTCAGTTTTCAATTTCATAAAACACTTTTTGCAAAACACAACACACAATTCTTTGTGTAACACACAAAAATCTAACAGTTAATATTATGGCAAAGGTGTTTGCAAATGTTTGCTTTTGTGTTTGTCATATTTTGAATGCAGTGCTTCATTTTGCAAGAGATGTGCATTTTGTGTCTACAATTCTTGGATTTGTGTGTAAAGGTTTGAAAAAAAGAAGCAAAGTTTTGAAAATGTGTGTAAGCAGCTGAAAAAACATTAAAATCTCAACTTTATTTACCTTAAACATTATGGAACTCTAAGAGGTAACGTTTCAATTTAAGATCATGGTTACAAGCTGTAACTAAATAAAATCTGAAAAAGTTAGAGCGGATGAATTTCACATCAGTCTTCATATTCATGTCTCTGCCATTCTTAGAAATGTAAAATGCTGACTGCTCTCTTGACTCCTGGCTATCAGGTGATTGGAGAGGCGCTTGAAGCATATCCCAAAGACCTAAGGATCAACTGGGTCAGGGCCTGGCCAGGTCAGACAGTGCTCTGTGTGTCACAGGTTTACTGGACAAAGGACATTCATGAAGCCATTGCAAAGGGACCAAAGGTATGTTATACATACATAGCAATATAATCTTTTGTTGCACAGCTCTGTGGAATACTTCATTCTTATTGGTGATTCATGGCATTCTACTATATATTTGTGCATAGTGACCTGCTAAACTAGACTGTTGTCCACATAGCTGATATGATATTTTCATGTCTTCTTTTCTTTTCATATAATAGAATAAATTGAAATAGAACTATCTATTTACTTATTTGCCAATTAGCCGTATAATAGCCAGGATAGTGTGTAGTCATTATCTGCTTCGTTTCGAGTTGGGTTTATTTTGCAATAATGGCTGTCTTACTGTACATTATGACTGCATTTTTTTCTGTGTTCTGATTCAGGCTCTTCAGGCCTATCTCGAGCAGAACAATACTCAAATAGATGACATTGTGACTCTGGTGCGTGGCAAGCTGTCCAAACAGAACAGAGTAACACTCGGAGCGCTGGTGGTGCTTGACGTTCACGCCCGGGACGTGTTGGCTTCTCTGGTACAGAAGGGTGTGGATGATGAGACCAACTTTGAGTGGCTCAGCCAACTACGATACTATTGGATTGTAAGTCAATTTGAGTGTCTATATGTGTGATTGAAAATGATTTGTGTCTTCCTATTGTTTTGGACACTCAGATAATCTGCTTTGATTCCTTTTTTTCCCCTCTTGACTCTTTGATTTGACCCTGTCTATGAAGGAAAACCAGCTTCAGACAAAGATGATCAATGCAGGCTTGGCATACGGCTATGAGTATCTTGGAAACACACCACGACTGGTCATCACCCCTCTCACTGATCGCTGCTATAGGTCAGAATTCTTCACATTATGCATAAAGACCAAAGGCAATAGTTTTCAGTGTGGCTCTATTAAACATAATAATAAGAAATATTCCTTGAACAGCAAATCATGTGACACTGACGACTGGACTAATAGCTACTAAAAATTTTTGCTTTGCCATTACAGGAATAAGTTACATTTTAAAGTATTTTCTATTGTAATAATTCTTCACAATATTACTGTTTTACTGTATAATTGATCAAATAAATTTAACGCTGGTGAAAAAGAGCATAAGAGACTTATTTGAAAAACATTTAAAAATCTTACAGACCCCAGACTTTTGAATAGTAATTTGTTATTTTCATCTCTCAAACTGAAACAATCTGAATGATCAATTAATATTATTAAATTCAGTAAATGTTTTTTTTTTTTTTTTTTTGGAGAATATAAACCTTGGCTTCACCTTTTCAACATGTCTTCTTTACCAGAACTCTATTTGGAGCTTTACACTTACATCTTGGCGGAGCCCCAGAGGGTCCTGCAGGTACCGGCAAGACCGAAACCACCAAAGATCTGGCTAAAGCCATAGCTAAGCAGTGTGTAGTCTTCAACTGCTCTGATGGCCTGGACTACATTGCACTGGGCAAATTCTTTAAGGTTAGTGTTACAAAGTCTATAATTATGATGCATTTCATGAATAGTTAGCCAAATTTTATGTAAATCAGAATTATTCAGCTCACAGCAAAAAGTTTTATATTTAAAAAAAAAAAACATAATAATATAACAGTATTTGGCATTAGGTTAGTGGAAAATGCTAATATGAAATGATGGTTAATAACACACATGAGGTCAAGCATCATGTGTCTTTAGAAAAAACCTCTCAAACAGAACAGCACAGCACTGACTGCCATGGCCATCACTGGTTACTATAGTAACACATATTCAAAATGCCAGAATTGTTGAAGAAAAAAATGTTTGCTTGTAGAAAGGGGTTATGAACTCTTCAAAATAATAGTACATAATGAGATTTGTCTTGTCTCATCTTGTCTTGTGTTGTCTTCCAGATTACTAACCCCACAAAAATATTTCTAATTAAATTGAGCTTTTCTAAATACAAAGTTCAGTTAGACATTACTCTGGGGGAAGTAAAAAAGTTTTATGATTTTGAACATTTTAAAACAAAGAAAAGTAGAATGAATAAAAATATTTTCTAGTTCATTATAAGAATGACCATGTTAATTCTCTGTATGTATGTATAAATAAATAAATAAATAAATAAATTGCTTCCATTGAAACTCAAGATGCTGCTCTAAAGTTTGAGTTTTGTTGTCATTAAACCAAAAGAGGAACATATACAAATACTAAGGCATTTTAAAATGAATGTTAAAGGGATTTTTCGCCCACAAAAGAAAATTCTGTCATTAATTACTCATGTTGTTTCAAACCTGTAAGACCAGGGGTGTCATGCACTCATTATTTTTGAGGGGGCACGAGTGAAGGTGGGGGAAGCCTCGTCATCCTTGTTATGGGACACACAGCAGCCACGATAGCACTGCATAACTGATATAATCTTATATTTTGTTTATTTTCTCCTTTTTGTTTTAAATATTTCCAAACGTGTTACCTATATCATGAAATGTCTCGGTACATATTTACGGTACATTATCAAAGAGCCAGAGTTCAAGCCCTTTCAAAAACTCCCATTAAAATCATTGAAGCTGTTCAAACTGTGAAATGAATATCTAATGCCGAGTTCACACTGCACGATTTTAGCCCTGATTTTCACTTGCTGACAGGTTTTGTGAAATCGCTGACAAATGCCCGAAATCTGAGGCAAATCGGTGCTCGTTCACGCGAGTGACAGTCACGCAGTGTGAATTATCAAAGACGTGATCTGAGAGAATCACCGATGCGTCGCCGACGGCTGTGAAATATTTGGCATGCTAAATATCTGGACCTTTCGGTGATTCAAAATCCTCCTTCTGACTGAAACATACATCAGCGATGACCTACAGCCAATGAGAGAGCAAGATACAGGGAAGCGGGATGTTCATGGAGGACCTTTTTTTTAAGCAATTAGCCATGTACAAACAACATGGCATGACAAAATATGTATATATATATATATATATATATATATATATATATATATATATATATAAAAGCTATATATATATAAAATAAAAAAATTAAACATAAAAAAGGGGCTAGAATTTTTCCTGTAAATCATATTCTTCTATAAAGGACAAAAGATTTATTGCATTTTTCTTTTTTCATCACTTTGAGGGCTTTTGTAAGAAACATGCTCATTATAAAATGCAAAAACGTTGGTTTCACTTTCAAGTACTTAGATTTGTGTATATAAAATTTTCCCAGCAGAAGTTAACAACGAAGTCATCTTTGTTATTGTTTGTTTGGGGAGGTCTTATAGACCAGAATACCAGCGTGATCTTGTGTTATTATCTTATCACTTCTCGTGTGTGTTTGGTTGTGAAACGTAGTTTGCAGACCAGACAGACTTGTCAGCGATTCTTCCTATTGTAAAGTCATGCAGTGTGTAACCTCCTGTCGCCGATCCATCGTGCAATGTGAACACAACAGCAACTGAATGCTACCCCAGATAGTCGTGCAGTGTGAAAACAACGATGATCCGATGATTTTGAAAATCATGCAGTGTGAATTCGTACTCACAGCTGCACTTTGTTGTTTATGATGAGTGAATTCGCCAGAGAGAAGAATTCAGTCGGCGAGCGCGCACAGTGAACAAAACTCCAGCGTTTCAGCAATGACTAATCTCAATGCCTCTGACTGGTCATTGCATTCATAAGCTCAGCAGAATCGTGTGTGATTGGTTATAATGCATAGCACTGTAAAAATGTGTCTGTGTCTGGCTCAGCGCCAACCAGTGAATGCAGATTTGAATTTAGCAACTGGTGATATGCCGCACTGAACGATCTAATCACACCGGTGTATCAAATATAAAAAATATTATTCGGCTATATTTGTCTTTTAAAAGCTGGATTTAAAATCATCTCCCTTGGTTTGAATGGGTATGACACCTCTGTGTAAGACCTTCATTCATCTTTGGAACACAAATTAAGATATTTTTGATGAAACCTGAGGTCTTTCTGATCCTCCATAGACAGCAATGAAAGTGAAATGTTCCCAGGCCCATAAACATAGTAAGGACATCGTTAAAATAGTACATATGACATCAGTGGTTCAGTCTTAATTTTACGAAGCTACGAGAATACTTTTTGTGTCCAAAGAAAACAAAAATGACAAATTTATTCAACAATTCTTCTCCTCCGTATAACCATCTGCCGCCATTAATGAGAGTAGCACGACACATGCACCTAGAACACGCTGCGCCTTGTTTACGAGCAGAGGAATGCACACGTATATGTCATGGTACTCTCATGAATGGCAGCTGACAGTCTTTGCACACAAAAAGTATTCTCGTACCTTCATAAAATTACTGTTGATCTAATGATGTCACATGGACTATTTTAACAATGTCCTTACTACCTTTCTGGACCTTGAACGTGTCAGTTGCGTTGCTGTCTATGCAGGGTCAGATCATTCTCAGATTTCATCAAAAATTTCTTAATTTGTGTTCCGAAGATGAACGAAGGTCTTACTGGTTTGGAGTAATTAATGACAGAATTTTCATTTTTGGGTGAACTATCCTTTTAATTTAAAAAGATTGAATTAGAAAATTTTAGATAAAAGCAAAATATAATTATTTTCTCTAGTGGTCTTAGACTTTTAGGGCACACTATATCTATATTTAACGTGCATGTTAGTTTTTCTTTTAGTTTGGTTTGCTAGCAAAGATTGCAATGCTTTTGCTGTACAGCCTCAGGACTATCAGGGAGCCACAGCTGTATCTTAATCAGAGAGCTTAGAATTGCAAAGGGCTTGCGTTTTAATGTCATCCTGCTCACCCTTTGTCAGTTATCTTGCAGCACAGGAGTGTTCAGACTACATTTGCTTTACGTTATGGTAAAGATACTTGGTTTCTTCCAGGGCTTGTTGTCAGCTGGTGCCTGGGCCTGCTTTGACGAATTCAACCGTATTGATCTGGAAGTGCTTTCAGTGGTGGCTCAGCAAATTCTAACCATCCAGAGAGGTGTGTGTTTGTGTGCACATTTTGAGTTAAATGTCAACTGTGCTGTCAATGGATTTTAAGGTTCAATCAATGGAGCTACAGATTTTTTTTCTCCAAACCCCCTATATGCTTAATAGATGCCTACATCTGAACTTGATGAGTCCAGTCAAATTAAGTGTTTGGATACCTAAATTGCATAAGTCTTTCAATCTGTCTATCTAATGAGATTTCTTTTGTATGGGTTTGGATGCATACATTATTATTTCTCTTCAGGTATTTCTGCCCATGCTGAGATGCTGCAGTTTGAGGGGACAGAGCTGAAACTGAACCCTACCTGTGCTGTCTTTATCACAATGAACCCTGGCTATGCAGGACGCTCTGAACTACCTGACAACCTGAAGGCATGTAGAGATGTAGAGATTTGCTTCGCATATGGAATGTGCTTACTTTTTGAGTGTGTCATTCCCAGAGGAAAATAAATATATATAACCTCAATGAAAATAATGTATGAAAAATTATGTTAATGTTAATATAAGCAAGGGTGTTAGTATAGAGAAGTTAGAGAGTACTGCAAAGTGTTACAGAATATCTAATGATTATTGTTTTTATATTCAATGATTTTTGATTATGAATATGATTGTGTACATATTGTGCATTGAAAGTGTTTCTATAATGTTTCTTTATTTCTTGCTGTCACTGTTCACTGTGTGTTTCTGTCCTGTTTTATTGCAGCATATAGTGCTTGTTCTGTGTTTGTGAATGTTGTGTAATTGTCTGCTGCAGGCTCTCTTCCGGACAGTAGCTATGATGGTGCCAGACTATGCTCTGATAGCTGAGATTGTGCTGTATTCCTGTGGATTTGTCAGAGCACGACCGCTCTCAGTGAAGATTGTAGCTACATATAGACTGTGCTCTGAGCAGCTCTCTTCCCAGCACCACTATGATTACGGCATGAGGGCTGTCAAATCTGTTCTGACTGCCGCAGGGAACCTGAAGGTAGGACCTGTATCTGCAAAAAAAAAAAAATCCCCTAATATTATGTTGCATTTTTATCAGTATGCTCTGATTTAAATATTTTAATTAAAGATAATATGCTTTAACTTTGCAGTGACATACACATATATATGCATATAGTTTGTGGACTAATTTGGCCTTACATCTAAACTATTGCATAATATAATAATTCAGCATAACTGATTAAAGTCACAAGAGAGCTACTCTGTGGTGTTTACAATTGCATTTCAAATCATGGCCCTTTTTTTTACAACATTCGTGGTCTGAATCTATAATGATGTTATTTGAAGAATCAGATTTCATTTTGTTTTTGAATGTGAAGGCCTTTGTTGTTTTGATTTAACATCTCATTTCATTTAGTAGCTAGATGTTTTGGCTCCTGCTGCTTCTGCTGAGCCACTGTTTCTGAGGGCTTCATAAACTTGTTAAAGCAATTCTGAATGACTCCCAACTGCAATTGGCTCAGTTCCTCTTCGCCTGCCACTGTTATCAGCACAGAGTTACCAAGGGTCAGAGGAGTGAAACATTTCCGCTTCATCTCAATTCCCATTGCACGCTCCTTCTCCTCTCTCCCTCTCGCCACTTTTCGCCTGTGGATCAAAGCCAAATGAATCTGACATTGAATATAAATAGTGTTCACACTCAATTCAGCAGCCTGGAGAATTGCAGATCTGTGAAAAACACAAACTATTGAAACTGAGAACTTTGCTTAAACCTTTGTGACCCTAAAGAATTATGGGCTCCAATCAGTACACCTCTCTCTCTCTCTCTCTCTCTCTCTCTCTCTGTGTCTCTCTCTCTCTCTCTCGTCATTTCCAATGTGTAAAGAACAGAATGTGAGGAAGCATAATTTCAAACAGCACACTTTTCAGATTGAAATGTCAATACAAAACTTCAGTTTTCATGTGTTATACTATAATTCCATTCGATTGCCAGACAGGCAGTCAAAGCTTGTGCACAGAGCACAATAGAATACCCTCATTTCAGTATGAGCAGATCCCCTGAAGCAAGGCCAGAGCACAGTGATTTTCATGTTCATAGGTGGCCCTACCTGAGCTCATTCCTTGATCTTTGATTTATTACTGTTGTACTGATTTTCCCTGAAAGCATATTTAGTATGCACAAGGGAATATGCTCATTCAGCTGTCATTTACCGACACTCAGACACCGAGAACAGCGGTGCAGCCATAGGCCATCAGAGCAGACAGGTCAAAGGAACAACTGCAGTGCACACAATATGCCTCGAGCAAGATGAATGCTGTTTTTCCATGCACTCTACTATTCTGATATGACTGCAGCATCTAAATAAAAGCCATGTCTCCTGTCAGAGTCACACAGGCCACTCACTCCCTGCAAAGTTTTAGGAGTGGCAGCTGCATTTATTTGGAGGAGTGAATTCTATTGTTCTGTGTTTGTGCAGAATGAAAGAGTCACTTCTGCTTTCCCGAACTCACAGTGGTTGACATAGTAACCACGGCAGCAGTTTGGCATCTTGTGGCTGCAAATAAGAAAGATGCCAACAGCTACTGTCCAAACTAAAGTTAGTGAACAAAGTATTTTAATGTTTAATGTTTTATTGTCCAACAATTGTCAGTAAAGAGGAAACTGTAAATACACTATTTCTTCTAGTCACATCGCTGCATTAATACAATTTTGAAAGAAATTAGTACTTTTGTTTAGCAAGGACACATCAAAGTAGACTATAAAGAAGAAGGATTTCTTTTTCAAATAAAAGCTGTTCTTTTGATCTTTCAAGTCATCAAAGAGAAAAATATTAAGCAGCACAACTTTTTGTTTAATAATATTTAAATTATAATTTAAAATGTTGTCTTCTCAAATGTATCTACTGTATGCATTAGTAAAATGTAACTATATAATAAAATTATAATGAATATATATATACAGTGGTGTGAAAAAGTGTTGGCCCCCTTCCTGATTTTTTATGTTTTTGCATGTTTGTCACACTTTAATGTTTCAGATCATCAAACAAATTTAAATATTAATCAAAGATAACACAAGTAAACACAACATGCAGTTTTTGAATGAAGTTTTTTATTATGAAGGGAAAACAAAATCCAAACCCACATGGCCCTGTGTGAAAAAGTGCTTGCCCCCTAAACCTAATAACTGGTTGGGCCACCCTTAGCAGCAACAACTGCAATCAAGCGTTTGCGATAACTTGCAATGAGTCTGTTACAGCGCTGTGGAGGAATTTTGGCCCACTCATCTTGGCAGAATTGTTGTAATTCAGCCACATTGGAGGGTTTGAGCATGAACCGCCTTTTTAAGGTCATGCCACAGCATCTCAATAGGATTCAGGTCAGGACTTTGACTAGGCCACTCCAAAGTCTTCATTTTGTTTTTCTTCAGCCATTCAGAGTTGGATTTGCTGGTGTATTTTGGATCATTGTCCTGCTGCAGAACCAAAGTTCGCTTCAGCTTGAGGTCACGAACAGATGGCCGGACATTGTCCTTCAGGATTTTTTGGTAGACAGCAGAATTCATGGTTCCATTTATCACAGCAAGTCTTCCAGGTCCTGAAGCAGCAAAACAGCCCCAGACCATCACACTACCACCACTACCATATTTTACTGTTGGTATGATGTTCTTTTTCTGAAATGCTGTGTTACTTTTACGCCAGATGTAATGGGACACACACCTTCCAAAAAGTTCAACTTTTGTCTCGTCAGTCCACAGAGTATTTTCCCAAAAGTCTTGGGGATCATCAAGATGTTTTCTAGCAAAACTAAGAGGAGCCTTTGTTCTTTTCGCTCAGCAGCAGTTTTCGTCTTGGAACTCTGCCATGCAGGCCATTTTTGCCCAGTCTCTTTCTTATGGTGGAGTCATGAACACTGACCTTAACTGAGGCAAGTGAGGCCTGCAGTTCTTTAGATGTTGTTGTGGGGTCTTTTGTGACCTCTTGGATGAGTCGTCGCTGCGCTCTTGGGGTAATTTTGGTCGGCCGGCCACTCCTGGGAAGGTTCACCACTGTTCCATGTTTTCGCCATTTGTGGATAATGGCTCTCACTGTGGTTCGCTGGAGTCCCAAAGCTTTAGAAATGGCTTTATAACCTTTTCCAGACTGATAGATCTCAATTACTTTCTTTCTCATTTGTTCCTGAATTTCTTTGGATCTCAACATGATGTGTAGCTTTTGAGGATCTTTTGGTCTACTTCACTTTGTCAGGCAGGTCCTATTGAAGAGATTTCTTGATTGCGAACAGGTGTGGCAGTAATCAGGCCTGGGTGTGGCTAGAGAAACTGAACTCAGGTGTGATAAACCACAGTTATGTTTTAACGGGGTGGGGGTGGGGGGCAAACACTTTTTCACACAGGGCCATGTGGGTTTGGATTTTGTTTTCCCTTCATAAAAAAAACCCCTTCATTTAAAAACTGCATGTTGTGTTTACTTGTGTTATCTTTGATTAATATTTAAATTAGTTTGATGATCTGAAACATTAAAGTGTGACAATCATGCAAAAAAATAAAAAAAATCAGGAAGGGGGCCAACACTTTTTCACACCACTGTATATAGGATTCTTGAGGACTTTCTAAAGCTGCGTTTACATTCATAGTTTTAGATTTTAGATGCGTCGGTATGGCCATATTGTACTTGACAGCGTATGTCCAAATGTTCAAAAAGTTACACTTCAACATATGTATGAAATCCTATGAACACTAATGAGATCAGGCTACCATTTTAACCCTCCCTCGAACCCTTTAGAATTAAAATTTAGGCCCAGTTAGGGTGTACAAGAAACAGTACTTTGGTACACTGATTCTCGCTTTTCATTTATTAATAGAAGCATCCTTCAATAACAGTCACAAAGAAAAGCGTTCATTGTATTGTGACAGGTTAAATGTACATTGTGCCACTGAAAATAGAAACTTAAGCCACGTTTCTAGCATTGGGTTTAAGGATGTCACAATATCAGATTTTCACTACACTATTTTCATCACCAAAAGAATTCGCAGTAACAATACTACTGCAATATCTATAGAAATTTAGAAAATAATTAATGAAATAATGCTTTATTTTGTGTATTCACCAAAAAATGAGTTAATTAGTTAATAAAAAATTAAATAAATTAACACAAAATCGCTCAAAATACAAGTATAGGGAGATGGAGAGAGTGTTTGTAACCAAAAGTGTAAAAAAGCATACCAAAAGTACTGCTGACTGGCACTTCCTGCAGACTGGGGTGTCTGTAACCATCCTTTTTACACACTGTCGAGCTAACTTTTTCGGGTGTGGGTAGAGTTTCTTGTTTTCGTCTCTGTCATCTCCTCTGAGGTGATTTTGTACAGCAGTAGTAGCAACACACCGTGTCTTCTTTTTTCTGTTTTCTAACAGGTGGCAACCAGCGTTAAGGTGCATTACCGCCACCTACTATGTTAAGGTGTCAGCTATATTACTAAAGCTGGATTTAAATATTATTGTATTTGTTGTACTAACATAACATTATTATGATATATAAATATTATATTTTTATCTTTGTTTTTTTTAAATGTCACAATCATTGTCAATACTGGTATATCGCAACACTCTTATTTGGGATTCATCAGAAGATATCCAGAGATGCAGTTGCAGTGAATTATGAATTAGTTTGCCCTTGTTTCCTCATTGTTATTGGGTGGGCATAGTTTTAAAATACCAAGTAGCATCCATAGTACATATACTGTCTTTTATTTAAGAGTTTAACCTTCAAAATATCATGAAAAATTTGATTTTCGTGATATGACAGCTTTAATTAAAATGCTGTTATTGCATGAAGTTTTAGGGAGTGAGTTTATTTGTAGAATCCAGTCACTGGCCTAAATAACTAAATATGGTGAATAAAACAGGACAAGCACTCGAGAAACGAATGACAACTTGTATTTTACTGGAAACCTAATGTGTTTATAGTGTGACAATAAGAAGCCTGAAATATTAAAGCCACAAAACCAAATCTCACAGAGCTGAAATAGGCAGAGGAAGAACCTGACCTTGGCAGCTCCCACTCGCTTTTCTCGCTTTGCCAAATTTGAATAGCGCCTGCTCGTGTCATCTCTGCTGTTCTCTGAAATGAATACACCTGTGTCATTTTCACAGCAATCTTTGCACCATCACACCCGAGACGGCACTCTTTTGCCATCTTGAAATTACTTCTGGAGACAAAGGCATGCTCTAAACCCCTCAGGTCTGAGTTGCAAATGACTGTGATGGTAAAGAATGAGCAAAGACAATGTGGCTGAATCCCACTCTCCCCCTGGAGACCCCGGAAAAGTGACGGCACAAGCAAATCTTTTATTGAGTGTCAAACCTCTTTCTCTCCCTGTGTTTAACATGCCACAGCTGAAGTTTCCAGAGGAGAATGAGGATATTCTGCTGCTGAGATCTATTATTGATGTCAACCTCCCAAAATTTCTGGCTCATGACCTTCCATTATTTGAGGTATAACATCTGTATCAATATATTCTACATTTGCAGTCATTAAAATGTATGTATAATTCTCCAATTAATATTCACTAACTTATCAGTCATTGTAAATCTGTCCAGGGCATCACTTCCGATCTATTCCCTGGAATCAAGCTTCCAAAACCAGACTACAGCGTGTTGCTTGAGGCTATTAATGAAAACAGCGCTAAGATGAACCTGCAGGTCACTGACTTCTTTGCTGAGAAGATCCTGCAGATCTATGAAATGATGATTGTGCGTCACGGCTTCTTGATGGTGGGAGAACCCTTCGGCGGGAAGACGTCTGCCTACCGCGTGTTCGCCGCAGCTCTGCGTGACATCTGTGAGAAGGTGCTGTAAATGGACAACTGTGTACAAAAAACTAGTGTTGCTCAGATTGTCACAGTGGGAGTAGAACTTTCTGCATTCAACACTGTATGTCTGTTACATAAGATTCAAACTTTTGTTCTTTTATCCTACTTACTGACTGTTTTCGAGTACTTTTTTCTTGTACCCAGAGGATGTGAACTCCCAGAGTCTCAAAGACTCCCACATTCCTCAAGCAGTTCCAACTGGATGTGAATTTGTATCACAATACCACAATACAAACTGCTCTTTTTGCATAATAGAACACTTAAAAAGAAAGGAAATGTGATTTCTTGTGTTTTCAGAGAACAGACAACACATTTAGTGATGGTACTGCTATAAATCACTGCAGTGAAGCACATTCATACACATGCTAATATGATGCAATTGAAAACAGTGCTGCAAAAAGTTGTGGAATTGTTGTGTTATAGTATCAATCAAACTTAACCTGTTTTGAATGCAGAGACTGATGGAGGAGAACAGGGTTCAGATCACTGTTATCAACCCAAAATCTATCACTATGGGCCAGCTGTATGGACAGTTTGATCCTGTGTCCCATGAGTGGTCAGATGGCATCTTGGCTGTCAGCTATAGAGCATTCGCCATTTCCCAGGTACATTTACCATTACAATCATCTTATTTGTCCATTTATTCATCCATACATCTATCTGTCTATACCTCTATTCATTCATCCATTGATTCATCTCTCCCTCCCTTCATCCATCTATTCATCTATACCTCTGTCCTTTCATCCATCCATCCCTCCATAATCCATCCATCCATCCTTACATTCATCCATCCTTCCTTACATCCGTAATTACATTCCTTTAATCCCTCCTTTCCTTTCTTCCATTATCTCTCCATTCTTTAATCCATCCATACATTTATACCTCCATGCATCCCTCCCTCCTTCTATGCATCAGTTCTATTATTTACTTCTCTATGCTCATCTGTTCATCCATCCCTCGCTCCATCACATTTAGTGCACATTGTGTAAGATTAAGTAAAAAGTAATAATGTCTCTCCATGTACACTACTAGATCCATAAATAGCATTGAACATTAAATTCACTGCCTTCAATTTAAAGCCATCTCAAAACAAAGAACTTTCACATACAGTAGTGCTGTCTGCTTGAAATCTGCAGCTCTTATATTTTCTTCACCATGGTAACACTAAGCCTAAATCTGTTCCATCTTTTACCCACTGACTTTGATGTTGTTCAGAGTGCAATCCTACCCTCATTTACAAAGGATTACAGTTTGAAGCTTTGCTTCACCGGCTTACAATAGAAATGTTTACGTTAAAACAGTTGTTGGCAGAAGACATGGTAGAGCATTGTCTTTGGCACAGCAAGAAAGTGGGGAGCAAACCTCCTCTAATAGCTGTAATTGAGGAATAAAAAGGAACATAATAAGAGCAGACAGGTGTCAAATGTTTGCTTCACACTTAGTTTCATATTTGATTGCTGCTGTTTTTGCTGGAGGCTATGAAGGCATGTTACAAAATTGAGGTCGTTTTAGCGGGAAAAAACTATCGGTAGAAAGAACTAGGTTAGAACAATGCAAGCATTTTAAGCTTTAACAAATGTGACATTGTTGAAATTTTAGTATAATTATTTTTCTTGTATTGGAGAAATGTTAGTTACCCCTCATTTTTAACTTCAGACATCCAGAACAACTTTTAGAAAATGCTAGGAAAAATTGTCATCTTTCATTGTTCTACAGCATAAAGTATTATCCCAGTGAGCTCTAATTTTCCAAGTGATAAAAAAATAATAATGATGTGCAATTATACCTATTTTATTGAGACACAGACACAGCACACATAGCAAAATTGAAGTTAGATTGTTCAATTTGAGTCTGAAGTGACTGTCTGCTGCCTCCCCATCAGAGTCCTGACAGAAAGTGGCTGATTTTTGATGGACCTGTGGACGCAGTGTGGATTGAGAACATGAACACTGTACTGGACGACAACAAGAAGCTTTGTCTCATGAGTGGAGAGATCATCCAGATGTCCCCACAGATGAGCCTTATCTTTGAGCCCATGGACCTGGAGGTGGCTTCACCAGCCACGGTAAGATGACCATTTCAATGATAGCTATATGGTTCAGCAAGATTTGTGGTCACGCTGAGCATGCAGAATTTCTTCACATGTCACAATTTCTTCAGATGTCAAACCCTGTGGGCATCTTTTTTTAAAAACAGTCAACATATGACAATTAATAGTAAATACAAAATCTAAAAATATACAGTCTGCTGCACTATCCTGCAATGGTGCAAACCTGCAGCTTAAAATGTTTGTGTTCTTTTAATTTATCTAAGTGGTCACTCCGTGACATATCATGACATGTAAGCTTGCGTTTGCGGTGTCTCGTCTTTGCGTGCCTATGATTGAATGTCAGTTGGAAGAAAACTGTAGTGTGACCTCCCCTTTAGATTGTTCAATTACTTTATTCCAAAAGCCATATGATTATAGTGATATTCTAAAGTTAATTTGTAATATTCTACTAAAGAGGTCATTTTTATTTCTCACATTTAAAAAAATCTCGGGGGCTCACACATGGGCTGCAAATTTACTTTTTTGTCCAATTTAGTTCATAACAGCTTGAACCTTTATAAAAACCTCTTTGCAAGGCCTCCATTACATGACATGACATTACTGTGACAGGCTCACAATACAAGTAAGATCGAAAGGATCATGAATCTTATTAAAAAACTTTCAGTTGTTTCTAACTTTGGGACCTCTTCAGCAGCAATTTGCAATATATTCCAATAATATGTGCCTTTAATATATTCCACCTACAAAGGCAAACCTACAGTGCACATATTTATTTCTTACAGTATAAAAATGATGAAATTTGATGAAAATATATCCTCACATTTCCCAACGCATTTTGTTATATCTTTATCAGACAAGACATCTCTGAGGCTGCCTTTGATGCTTTGGGTTGCAAAAAAAAAGAATGTAGACCATCAAATGAGACTGTTGTTGTCATTCAGCAAACCTGTCAAAAGAGGACTTACCAATTCACTGGCAATAACCCACCCCCCCTCCCAGCCTACTCAAGAATGGCATAATAGCATGTCGCTACTGGATTTCTTTCTTTCAGAAACACCAACGCCATTTCCTCCCCTTATTTATCTCAGCGTCTTCTCCTAAGATGGCTTTGTATCTGACAGAGCTTCTGCCTTACACATCCCAGCCTGAGGAAAGGCTCTTATAGTTGTGGATCCCAGCTTGTTTTGGCCCAGTGTGGGCAGAATGCTCTGATTGAAAAGAATGGGTGATGATGACAGAGATTAAACAAGCATGTTATGGAGAAGGAAAGAGTGTGAAAATATCAAAGTGTGTGTGTGAATGTGTGCGTGTTTTTTTGTGTTATTTGCGACTGTCACCAGATCAGATCAAAGTAGACGCTGGAGACAGAGCCAGAGGGAAAGAGTGAGACAGAGATCAAATTTGTATGAATATCTTGTCTCGCTTTGACAGAAACCGAAAGAGGCCTGGCTATAGCATAAACCATCTCCCTTTGGCCCATATCTGTCTCTCGCAATTTCTGTCTTGCTCTCCTCCTTTTTATATATTGATGCTTGACTCATATGGCCTGCTGCAAACTAGACCAAAGTTCAATGAGAATTTAGTTGAACAAGCTAACATGCTCTCGAGGTCATGCTTGGCCCAGATGTCTCCTCCGGCTTAACACCTGTGCATAAGCGCCCAGTTTGCAATTCACTTACACCTCTACCATTCACATGGGCCTTTCGTGGGAGCCGCTTTCCAACAGCTGTTTCCATCACGTAACCTTGATGATGTGCTATTCATCAAATCATTAAGCACAGAGGACCTTTATCTTTATGAGTAACCCAGTGCAGCTGCCGTGCAGATGAATAAAATGCAATTTGTTTGAACTATGCACCATTCCAGATGGCTAAGTAATATATAAAAAGTTTTGTACTCTTTGGAGTTGTGTGTCCACATCCTTTAGAAAGGACTACTGTGGTAATGAGTGCTGTTTGCTTGCTTCTTGATATTTACAAAAGTCACGTTGTCTAGTCAGATGTTACTGTTCAAAAGTTTGGGGTCAGTATGATTAAAAAATTAATACTTTTATTCAGCCAGAATGCATTAAATTGATCAAAAATGATTGTAAAAACTTTTACATTGAAAGTTCTGTCCAACAAAGAATCCTAAAAAACAAAAATGTTTAACAGTTTCCACAAAAATATTAAGCAGCATAATTATTTTCAACATATATAATAATAAGAAATGCATTTCAGAAGGATCATGTGACACTGAAGACTGGAGTATTGGCTGCTGAAAATATGTAAAAGAAAAAAAAAGTTGTTTTTGTAATTGCAGATCAATTACAGTAATTTTTTTTATCAAATAAATGTAGCTGTAGTAATCATAAGACACTTTTTCCAAAAACATTTATAAAAAATCTTGCTGATCTTAAACTTTTAAACAGTAGTGCATCTGTTCTTTTATCACGCTGGGACATTACTGCTTTTTGTGCAGGTATCTCGCTGTGGTATGATCTACATGGAGCCTCACATGTTGGGATGGAGGCCTCTGATGCTGTCTTGGCTCAACACTTTGCCCTCTACTCTAAGCTCCATGCACAAAGACCTCATCACTGGCCTCTTTGACCGCATGCTTCCAGCATGTCTTCAGCTCATCCGCAAAGGCACTAAGGTACAGCTGTAACTATGCTGCAAATAATGAGGAGTGCTTTGCCACAGAATTAGAAGGCATCATTAATTAAATTGATATTAAATTGCACATTCATACATTTTTATTCTTCTCATGTAAAGCATTGACAAATTATTTCAGCCAGTTCCCTGTTCTCTTAAGCTCAAAATAAACCCCTTTAGGATGATACAAGATCCTTCAACTTTGCATTAGGTCCTAATTACCAGTAGCCTTGAAGTTTATTTTGTGATGATGACTGTAGAGCATCCCTTAACTAATATTATATTTTCTTCAAACTGCCTGAATATTTCCTGTTTCCTCCCTAAAGCTGGAAGAAGAGTTTGTGACCTCTTTTCATAAAAATGCAGTGATACTACAGAAAAGACATCCATTAGTTTTTATATGACATTATTATTACTCTGGAAGGAATAGGAAATTCTTGCATGGTCTCAATTAACGACAGACATTACATACAGCATTTTCTTTCCTAATAATCACATGCTTCTGCAATTAGGGGTTCTTTTGTGCTTGCTTGCATGCATGCATTGAGCTCAGAATGGGATAAAGCACTAATTACGTGCTTTCTTTTAAATGCTACTTTTCCTGTCAGTCCTGTTTTGTCTCTTAGTGCTTACAGTGCATTTTGATGAATACAGTTTTTGTCAGACAGACCAGCACTTTCTTCCTCTCATTTACTGCCACATTTCTTCACAACCTTGTTTGTCATTTTTTTGTCTAGCCAGCTATTATTTATTATCTCACACTGCAAATCAAAATCACAGCATGTCTTGCGTACCTTTAAGATAGTTTTGCCCAGTGTAATAGCATACCACTAATCATCTAGCCACGGGTTCTTGGTCCAGACTAATGGAGTGTGTTTTGTGTGGGCATTCAGGAATTATCTCCTACGTCCAACACGAGCCTGGTGAAGTCTCTGATGAATCTGATGGACTGCGTGATGGATGAGTTCAGAGAGGAGAGCCAGATAAAGGGGATGAGCGAGAGAGATGTGTGCTCCTGGCTTGAGGTAGGAATTGTGGAATGTTGGACACTCAACGCTTGCAGCTTTCCCTATGTAGCAGAAATCAATCCACACTTCTGCTGAGCCCGCTCTGAGGCAGTTCACTAACAACCTAACAAAATGTCTTAGCAAACACATAGTAGCAATGTCCTAGCAACCATCCACAACCCCTTGCATCATGAAGGTTTGTTTTGCATAGACACCACTCACATTTTCATCAGAAAATTTCAAAATCTAATTGTGATAAATTAGTATGTGCTGGAGTTTTAATATGAATTAAGAGTGGGTGTAGAAGGTTATAAATACATAGGAGAAATGCCATATACTGGATATACTGTAGTGTCCATATCTCATGGACCTCATATTTCATTTCAATATCATCTCATGGCTAATGAATTGAAATGTAGTATGCTTAGTTTTATTTAGTCCTCACAAGCATGTAAGTTTTTTTATTTTTATTTTTTTTTTTCAGTTTGTGTGGTCCACTGCAAATTTTTCATATTAATTGTTTCTTACAAATATCTTAGCTTTAGTGCCCTGCAAGGTCATCTCTTAAGCCAAAGGCAACTTTTGCCATTTTTTGTGCTGTCTGAAGTCTGTCAATACTGTCTGCATTTCTCCTCTAAAGGTAATAATCTTTCTCCACCTGCTCCTCTGAGACGGAGATCATATCAGTAGATCAAAAACTGCCAACCTAGACGGAGAGTCTCATTGATTAGCTGGTACAGGATCAATGCTTAGAAAGTCTCCCTCCTCCCAGATAGGAATGACTTTATTTGCTTCCTCATAGTTGGTCATCAGAGTATTGCACATTCTAAAACTTTTTTGTTTCTTTGTTTACGCCAAAAGAGCACAAAGCATTTTGCCCCAAATCAATGGTGGCTGTGTTTATATAGATTGTCATTGCTGCAGCAGATTGATCTAAAGGTGCAATTGAGTTTGTAAAGGAATATTTTTGAATAATTGATTGGATTAGTAGCTCTGGGAAGGTCAGCAGTGGGTCGTAGTGATTAAAAACAACAATGGAGGAAGTAATGATTTAGAAAATGTATTAAAAACCCAATATATGATACCTAAAAATGGGCTTATCAGAGGTCAACATTAAGATCTTACTGAGCTGTTTGTTAGTCAAAACAAAGTTCCACTAGCTTTGACCTCTCCTGTTCCATGAAAACATTGTTTTTCTTCCTTTCTGTGTAGGGCATCTTTGTTTTTTGCCTTGTGTGGTCAGTCGGGGCCAGCTGCACTGAAGCAGGAAGGGTAAAGTTTGATGGCTTGGTGAGGGAGATGCTGGCAGGTGGCCTTAGTGAAGAGACGCGCACACGCCATGGAATCCTGGAGCACGTGGAGCCTCCCGCCAAGCAGCTGACGGTGCCTTTACCCACTGAGGGCACGCTCTATGAATACCGCTTCCTCAAAGAGGTCAGGAAGTTTCTTCAACACACTTGGGCGGATATGTAGAGAGAAACAGATTGGGCTCTTCTGGGAAGTTTTTTTCCTGTCCTAATTTTTTGGGGGGTAATTAGGTAGCTGAAGTGAAATACTTTTTGAAAGTCGATGTTCTAAGATGTGAAAGACTGTACTCCATCTAAATCTAATTCATGCCTGCGTCTAAATAGCATTCTGTTAACTCTTTAATAATTACTGTACATTCATCTTTTAAGCCCTTATATTATTTCAATACATGGATTATTAGTGATTTAAAAATTTAAAGGACCATTTAGAATAAAGCATGGTTAATTGTTGTATATAGATAGTCAAAAGTTAGTAACGAGTTACGGGATCTAAGATATACGCTTTCTCTTATCAATTCACATACATTTTAAACTAAAGCCCATTTACGTGTTATGTCACATACCCATTTGATGAAGAGTAAAGGATCAGATTCACATATATGTTCAATGTAATGAAATATGGGCAAAGCCAAATCATTTTAAAGAAGTAATAATAAACTACATACATGTAATAATAGATTCCATAATTAATATTATTGTAATCATTATTAAATATTGTATCTATAGTATCTGTATTAAATAGAATTATCTCCACTTTCCTACAGGTTCTCAAAGATATTTTCCCAATTTGGCTTTCTAGAAAGCAATTGTGCAATTCTAATATCCAGCCTGGTTTAGTATTAAAATGCCATCTTGGCTAGCTCCATGTTTAGAATACATACAAAGTGTAAAATCAACCACTTAAGTCCTGGAGCTTGAGGCATGTGAATTTGATTATTTGTATTTTTGTCCTGAAATCCTAATAAGCAAATTCACTCTTTGCTCAGGAAGCACACCCTCCTCATCCTGAATGAGGTAATCTGTCTTATTATTTGTTGTAAATCACAAGCTTTATCTCTGTGTAATAAAACTTCAGGCATAACCTGGACTAATTTGCCAATTTCATGCCTCATTAAATGCTGAAAATGTCATTTATTAGAGAAGAAATGGATTATCCATTGCTTACATTTTTCTGCTGTAGATAAAAGCCTTTTTTCTGAACAGACAGGACCATGAACAAGCCCATAATTCTTTTGTGGTGTACTGTATGTAAGGCTTCTACAAAGAGTGCACTATGAAGAAATTTCAAAGGGTGTCATGATGGTGGAATTGAAAACAATGCAGTGTTAAGATACACTGTTGTTTAAGACACACAAAAGGACAGGAAAACAAAACACCATTAAAAAAGCTAACAAGAAGATTTATTGAAATTGTTATTCATTAAAAAATACATGAACAATGATACTCTAACAGGGTCCAGGCAGATGGGAGTTGTGGACTGAGGAGCTGAAGGCTTTGCCCCCCATCCCCAAAGATTTGCAGTTCAACGAAATAATTGTGCCTACGGAGAACACTGTACGCTACACTGCTCTCATGAAGCTGCTCATCACTCATCAGAAGCCCACTGTCTTTGTCGGCCCCACAGGGACTGGCAAGAGCGTCTACATTCTAGTGAGTGTTTCAGGGTTTTTTTTAACCACTATGAATATCAGTCTACCAATGACTCTCCAGTCAGGGATATATTTAGTATAGGGCTGTCAATCCATTAAAATTGTTTTTGAAATAATTACATGAAATGCTCATTAATTAATCAAAATAATGGCAATCACATATAGCAATATTTTGCTAAGAAAAGATGCCACAGTATTGTCAGGTGAAAATGAAGGGCATTGCACACGAAAAGTCCGAAATTTTTGCACGTTAAAAAATAAATACGACCTCACGTTGTCAATCACATTTACATACTGCCTCCAAAATTTTTGTCCGTCATAAAAAAATTCGGATCAGGTTCGATTTTCTGCGTTTTTGAATCCGTAGCATGCATTTTCATACGAAAAAATGGAAAAACACACATGAAAATTTTGAACTAGGTGTGTAATGACCTTGACGCTGAATAGACAAGGTCTGTCTGTATTGTGTATGAGTAAGGGGCTTGAGTTGATATGTTAATTTGTCACACTTAAATTGTATGAATTGTATGTGCCCCCATCCAAAAGAAAATAGGTGCATGACGCAACTGTCTCTCTCTACCTACATACCACATTGCCCAGCTGAGCACAAAACCTCTAACATGATCTTGAATGTGTATGCAATGAAGGATGACTAATGATAAATTAGTCAATGGTTCGAGACCAACTGTGGCCCGCTGTGCATCTCCGCCCCCTTTCCACAAAAGTTGAACACACTCAGTGCTTTTAATTTGGTCGGTGGCACGGTTAGAAAGCCAAACAGCTTCATCTATTACCAGAATCATTATGCTTTTGTTTTAAATACACATGGATGGCATCAACACAAAATCTCAGCTGTCACAACGGTGATGTGTGCCAGACCATAGTTTGGAGTTTAGACATCTGATCTTGTGTTATGAAAAGCCTGAAGAAACTGAGTAATGTTGTTCAAAATCACTATTTATTTCAGAACTTGTTTTAATAGGATTCCTTCATTCATTCTAGTCACTCACTCACTCACTTCATAGTGTTCTCTTCCTGTTTAATTTTTTCACAATTTCCCCCTTGTGATTCTTTGGCAAAATTTTGAAGGACTCTAAAAGTCTGCATGTTTTGAGTATGAAATGCCTGCAGGTGCCGATGACTTCATCACTCTCATTTAGAACATGAATATTAAATCATCATTTTTCACACTCTGCCACATGGCTCTTTCACAGAGTTTTGAGGAATGAAAGAGATCGTATGTGTCAGGCTTAAGTGGAGCAACTCACAGGCTCCTCAAACTATAATGAATGAGGTCTCTCTGAAATGTGCATATATTTACATTAATTAGTTGACACATGGTTGTTTTGTAATAAGAGCTTTTATGTTGGTTGTGGATGTTGTTGATTTTCAGCCTTTAGGTCAACTGTTAAACTATGAAGATATATAATTCATCCATATTGCAATGTTTTTTAGCACACATTTAGTTATTCCGTTTGCTTGCTACTCACTTATTTGAAACACAAGCATAAATTATGTCAGGTGCAATGGTTTTATAAAACTGTTTTATAGACTCATGTACTACTTACAGCATCTTTTATAATGGTAGTGACAGGCTCACAGTAGAAACAGTTTTCTCAGCACTTCTAACACAGTTGGAAGTGTTGAAAAAAAAAACTGTATTTTGATGCAACATCTGTGCTAACTAGAGCTAATTAAGTGTCTCCAAATCCCCCACAGGACTTTTTGCTGAATCATCTGGAGAAGGATGTGTACAGTCCTCTGTTGATCAACTTCTCAGCCCAAACAACAGCAGCACAGACCCAAAACATTATTATGTCTAAACTTGATAAGAGAAGGAAAGGAGTGTTTGGTTCTCCTCTGGGAAAGAAATTGGTATACTTTAAGCATTTCTTTATTACCCTTTTGTTATTGGAGTAGTTATGATTAAATCTCAATCAATTTTTACCAAGCAATCCTTCTCAGAATTTCAAAATCCATTTATGACTATAATTTGTGCCAGAAATTCTAACTGCAAAGTGAAAATGAGTTCTTAATTGCCTCTAAATTAAATGGGAGAAAACTGTGTTCTTGATTCACAAGTTCACCTGTATTTATTCGCCATTAACAGCACATTATCTTACAGCATTCAAAATTACATTAACCTTAATGTTAAAAAATATTCCTGTCATTTTTTTACTTTTTTCTAATTTGCCTTTCGATTACTTTGATCAGGTGGTGTTTGTGGATGATGTAAACATGTCAGCAAGAGAAACCTATGGAGCCCAGCCTCCAGTGGAGCTCCTGCGTCAGTGGCTCGACCACTGGAACTGGTATGACATGAAGGACTGCTCCATGATCAACTTAGTGGACATCCAGATCATGTGTGCCATGGGTCCACCTGGTGAGTTTATGTCATTTATATATGCTAATACAGTTTTTATTCAGAGCAAATGGTTTTCAGAGCAGTGTTTAGTTCAGTATCGCAAGCCAAATTGCTTTGGAGCATATAAATGTATAGACAAGAAGAAAACAGACCTTGGGGATAAACCATGAGAATAATAAATATGATAAAATAATATAATTCACATAAATCAAACAAAGTTAAATATTATTGGTGACAGTAAAACAAATGTGGCAAGCATTACGAAGCAAATCATAGTTGTATGCAACTTTAAGATAATTATTTTATATCAAAGGAAGTAAACAAGCCTGATATCATAGGATGGACCAGCAAGTGGATAACAAGTCTGCTTTTACATGTCGTCATGTTCATTGTCACATGCAGGTGGAGGTAGGAACCCCGTGACTCCTCGATTTTTACGTCATTTCAACACGGTGACCATTAATGATTTTGATGACAAAACCATGTTCACCATCTTCTCAAGAATTCTGGACTGGCATTTGACCATAAGGTAAATGGTGCTCCATAACAATGTGGTTAATAAATAAATTCATTTGTTAAATACATGTCCTGTTTTTACCTGCTTTCAGATTTCCATTTCCCAAACCGTTCGCCAGCGTCACCTCTCAGATCATCAGTGCCACCATGTCTGTGTACCAGGAGGCCACTAAAAACCTCCTACCAACCCCGGCCAAATCCCACTACCTTTTCAACCTTCGAGATTTTTCCCGCGTCATCCAGGGAATCTGCTTATCACGACCAGAGACTGCTGATGACCCTACAGCCATAAAACGCTTATGGGTGCATGAGGTAACTGCAGACACAGTTAATAGGTCATATCATAATAAGAACAATAAACTAATGTAGAACATGCCTCTCATGCAGGTCCTGAGGGTGTATTATGACCGCTTAGTGCATCCGTCTGTGCATCCTGCAAGAAGTTTCCAAGTCTCACCTGAAAGAAGACTTCCATCAGCTGTTCAAGCATCTGGACAGTGATGCAGATAGGCTTGTAACTGAAGATGACCTTCGGAGCCTCATGTTCTGTGATTTCCATGACCCCAAGGGTGAGGACCGGAATTACTGTGAAGATGGTAACCCCGAGAAGCTCCGTCAGGTGGTGGAGACCCATCTTGAAGAGTACAACAATATCAGCAAGGCTCCGATGAATCTTGTACTTTTCCAGTTCGCCATTGAACACGTATGTTGCATCTCCCGGATTCTCAAACAGCCCCGTGGTCATGCTCTCTTAGTAAGAGTTGGAGGGAGTGGCCGACAATCATTGACACGCTTGGCCGCCCACATGGCTGAAGCCGAACTCTTCCAGGTGGAGATCTCCAAGAGTTATGGGGTTACAGAGTGGCGCGATGACCTCAAACTCATCATGCAAAAATCGACATCTGGGGAAACTCATGGAGTCTTCCTTTTCACAGACACCCAAATTAAGTTGGAGTCATTTTTGGAGGATGTGAGTAACCTGTTAAACACTGGCGAGGTTCCCAATCTCTTTGCCGTAGATGAGAAGCAAGAGATTTGTGAGCGCATGCGCGTCTTGGACCGTCAGCGCGAGCGTGATAAGCAGACGGACGGCAGCCCACTGGCTCTCTTTAACATGTTTTTGGAGCGCTGCCGCAGCCAGTTGCATGTGGTACTGGCCATGAGTCCTATTGGCGACACCTTCAGAAGCCGCTTGAGACGTTTCCCTGCTCTCATTAACTGCTGCACTATTGACTGGTTTCAGGTTGGTGTGAATATGAATGTTTGTAGTATCATTAATATACTATTTTAGTTTGTATTAAAATTTTGAATTTGCTTTTATTTTTAGATTTTCCATTTTTATTTTAATCTTAGTTAAAGGGGTCATGAACTGAGAATCCAAAATTCCCTTGATCTTTTAATATATAAGAGTTCATTGTACTATAAAAACATCCTGTAAGTTTCAGAACTCAAAACTTTGTCGTTAGTCTAAAACAGCTTGTATTGAAGGGCGTTTGCCAAAACGACAGCTTTTGGAATGTTCTACTCTATGATGTAATAGTGTGGATAATCACCGCCTCCTGTCTGTTTAGCCCCGCCCACCGATTCACGCGTATAGTTTTTACGAGAGCACATGTAGTTTTTACGCGCAGGTCTATGCAGAAACCAAACGATAAAGATGGCTCAGAATACAACAAGACGCTGTGCAGTGCCAAGCTGTAGAAAAACATTGTTTGCGTTGCCTTCCTTCTGATCCTAACGTTAGGAAAGAGTGAATGAACTTAATTTTTAATTAAGTTCCAGACCGCATCAGTAAGAACTTGGTCCTTTGTTCACTTCATTTTACCGCGGATTCGTTTACAAACAAGGCTCAATTCAACATGAGATCGTTTGACACAATTACAAACGTTTTGAAATATACACAACTGTAGAATAGAATTAGAATAAGACAGAAAATAGCTTATTACTTCTAAATAAATAATAGCTTATTACTGATGTTTTTTGATGTAAAAATCTTGATAACATTATAAGTGGACCTCAGAGAACAGTAAAAAAATAAAAAACAAAAGCAGTTCATGACCCCTTTAAAGTTTTAGTAATTTTGTTTTGTCATTTTTTATTTTCAGTTTATTATTACAGTTTTAATTATTTAGTACTTCATATTAAACTAAACAGAAATGTGATATAAAAACAAATAAGTTTTAAGTTATTTCAGTTAACATTTATTTTATTTCAAGTAATTTTTTTTTATTGTTTTAGTTTTAGTTGGCAATAATAACTCTGGTTCTGTATTGACTTTACCTCCTAAAAATGTGATATAAATGTTAAATACTTGTTTTAAACAAATTGTTTTGATGGATTCAATAATTATTTAATGTTTCATTTTAATTTTGCATTGTTACAGTCAAAAATTAAAAGCGTAATGAATAATTATGTTCCAAAAGAGCTGGCCAGAAGATGCGCTGCAGGCTGTGGCGTCTCGTTTCTTGGAAGATGTTGAAATGACAGACACTGCTCGTGAAGGCTGTATCAGCATGTGCAAAAGCTTCCACACATCCACCATCAATCTCTCTGCATGTTTCCTTTCGGAGCTGCAACGCTACAACTATGTCACACCAACCTCCTATTTGGAGCTCATCTCTATGTTTAAGCATCTACTCCAGGGAAAAAGAGCGTAAGTCATCTTGCTCTTAGAGGCTTTACATTAGAATCACTGACTGATCAGGTTTGAATAATTAGGTTGTGTCACATTTTGGCATGTGAAATAAGCATTATTTATGCCAGTGATGATGATGTTGTTATTGGTCTCTGTTGCTTCAGTGAGGTCATGAAGCTAAAGAGTCGTTATGAGGTTGGTCTCGAGAAGTTGGAATCGGCTGCCACTCAGGTGTCCACAATGCAGGTAGAGCTGGAGGCCCTTCAGCCTCAGCTGCGTGTGGCCGGTAAAGAGGTAGAAGAGATGATGGTGGTCATCCAGCGAGAGTCTGTGGAGGTGTCCAAGACAGAGAAAGTGGTCCGTGTGGATGAAGCAGAGGCCAATGAGCAGGCAATGGCTGCCAAGGCCATTAAAGATGAATGTGATGCCGATCTGGCAGTTGCTGTGCCCATTCTGGAAGCTGCATTGGCTGCTTTGGATACTCTCACCACACAGGTTGGAGGAAACTGCAACTGACTAATTATTATTTATGATGCATTCAAAATGTTTATAGCAACAAAGAGCTCTCAGATTGTTTTTGGCCAAAGAAACACTTTCTAGCATGAGTTAGAGAGTTAAATTCTGCCATCATTCACTCAGTCTCATCTCCTTCCAAAACTTGTATGACTTTATTTTTGCCATGAAACACAGAAGAAGATAATTTTGAAAAATGTTGGTAACCAAACAGTTTTGGTGACCACTGAATTCCACTGGATGTACAAAAACTGAGATTTTTTTTATAATATCTTCGTTTGTGTTTCACAAAGGAAAGAAAGTCATACATCTTTACAGTTGCATGAGTGTGAGTAAATAAATACCTGAATTCTCATTTTTGGGTGAACTATCCCTTTAAATAATAAACACCAGCAGTGTCTCTTGGTGACTTGATTGTTCTTACTATGTACTTTTTAAACTATTGCATACCGCCAATATCCAGTAAATCAATCTGTGTCACACTCTGTAGGATATAACATTGGTTAAATCCATGAAGAATCCTCCAGCTGGTGTCAAGCTGGTGATGGAAGCCATCTGCATCCTGAAAGGCATAAAACCCGACCGTATCCCAGACCCCTCAGGCTCTGGCAAGAAGGTGGAGGACTTCTGGGGCCCAGCGAAAAAACTGCTAGGAGATATGAAGTTTCTCCAGAGCCTTCATGAGTACAATAAAGACAATATTCCAGCCAACTACATGAGCGTCATCCGCAACAAATACATCACCAACCCAGACTTTGTTCCAGAGAAGATCCGCACGGCCTCCGCTGCTGCAGAGGGGCTCTGTAAATGGGTTTGTGCCATGGAGTCCTACGATAAGTGAGTTATAGGTTAACGAGCTAAAGGTGTAAAAATGTTTATTAATAAGAGCCATTTCATGGTGTAAACTTTTTTTCCTTCGCAGAGTAGCAAAGGTAGTGGCCCCTAAGAAAGAGAAGTTGGCACTTGCAGAAGAGAAGCTGAAGGTGGCCATGGAGAGCCTCCAGAAGAAACAGGCTGCTTTGAAGGAGGTCCAGGACAAACTGGCCAAACTACAGGAGACCCTGGAAGCCAACAAGAACAAAAAGGCTGACCTTGAAAGTCAGGTAAGCAGAGTACAGTAGTCACAAAAGAGGCTATCCAAGATTCTGACAGTCAACAAATGGTTGGCTACTTTTCCTGAAGGCTTGCGTATTCCACTATGTTCAACTCTTTTTTTCTGTTGACATTCTTTGTAACCTCCAGTCCGGCCCAACCCTGTTAAAATGTCCGCTCTTTGCTGGAAGTTTGTTTATTTAGGAATTTAGTTTGTGTTTTAACATCAAGTGGAGTTGAGGGAATGTTTTCCTTTTCTTCTTTGTTTACTTTCCTTCAGATCATTTTATGTTCCAACTTTGAAGTTGTAAGAGTGAAGCCTTTGTTTCTAAACCCACACAGAAACACACAGGGGCACATGCGCACACACACACACACACACACACACACACACACACACACACACACACACATACTGTGTTCTCATTTGTCTGTAGAGACTGCCTGTCAGTTTAGCGCGTTTGGGTAAACCAAGCATCACCAAGGCCCTTCTGCCGTTTTCTGCCCTATTTCACATCCTTTCATGTTCCTTCTTATTTTTTCCCCCTTTTCTCCATGTTTGTAATTCAGGTTGTCTGTTTTCCCTATTGGAGGGTAGAAATTGTTTATGCCATGCTCTCTCAAGCATGGCCAGAATCAAGGCACTTGAATGCACTAAGGCAAACCTGTTATGCTGTTCCTGAAGCTCGACTAGAATGGTCTCTTTTAAATTGTTTTCTCACTTTGGGATATGAGTTAGAAAGAACAGGAATTATGGAGGAATTCATCTCAAAGAGCATGAAGTGTCATGCTGCCGGATGCAGCAGTGTCACAAAGAATTAGTGAAGTACCATCACAGGGAGTGAATAAGATGTTTGTATTGTTTAGTGATTGTGCTGTCAGCTTCGTGCCCAAGCGCTGAGCTCCCATCACTCTCTGCAGTAGCTGTGCAGGCTCACTCTGTCATTTCAAACAAAGACTGTGTTTCTCTGGTGCCAAACTGGGGGTTTAAAGATCCATTTTTCTGTGATGATAAAAGAGGGCTTGCACTAGTGGATCAGACATTCAATTAGATGCTTTATTTAGAAGGATGTTTGTGGTAAACATTCATTTATGGTCACAAATGTTTTATATAAATGCAGTCATATCTGATTGTCCTTTTCTAATCTGTGCGAATGGCTGATTATCTCTGAATACAGATGACAGCCACACTTAACCTGCTGTATCTTTGATGCCAACACCTGTTTTAGCATGTTTTTAAATTTAAGTTTTAAATGTGCTGATGCTGCTTTACATCATAAAATGGTGACATAATTCGAACTGGCCTTTAGTCAATACCGTACACATTTTCACTCCAGTTTTCAGTGTCACATGATCCTTCAGAAACCATTCTTAATATGCTGATTTACTGCTCAAGAAACATTTCTTATTATTATCAGTGTTGAAAACAGTTGTGCTGCTCTCAATATTTTTGTGGAAACTGATATTTTATTTCAGTGTTCTCTGATGAATAGAAAGTTTAAAAGAACAGCATTTATTTGAAACATCACGTTTGTCTTTACTATCAAATTACTGTGCCCTTGCTGAAAAAAAGTATACTTTAAAAACCTTACTGACCTCAACTCTTGAACAGTAATGTATACATCTCCCCCTCTCCCATGCATCCTTTAGTCACCTCATTTTCTTTTTTTTTTTCTGTAGGTGGATTTGTGCAGTAAAAAGTTAGAGCGTGCGGAGCAGCTCATTGGTGGGTTAGGAGGAGAGAAGACCCGCTGGAGTGAGACAGCCTATAACTTAGGTGAACTCTACAACAACCTCACCGGAGACATTCTCATCTCTGCTGCTATAGTGGCCTATCTGGGTGCCTTTACTTCCAGTTTTAGACAGGTGTGCCAACTCATAAAACAGTCCATTTCTCCTGCCAAGCCATGTGCTTATCAACCCACATTGTTCATATTTTCACAGATTTTAAAAAGGGTGCTAATTAAAATGATTTTTTTTAAAGTGGAAAGTCATTGAGCTGAGACATTTGTATTCACACATATATTCTAGTACATTTAAACTCCTTAGTTAGACTTTTTATTTTAGTGCTGTCAAACGATTAATCACAATTAATCGCATCCAGATAAAATTTTTTGTTTACATTAGATATGTATGTGTACTGTGTATATTTATTATGTGTATATATAAATACACACACATACGGTATATATTTTGAAAATATTTATGTTTATACATTTATATATTCATATTCTTATATTTTATATTATATATATAATTATATATAATATATAAACATAACATTTTTCTTAAATATATACATGCATGTGTTTGTATTTATATATACATAATAAATATACACAGAGAACAAAAAACATAAACTTTTATTTTGGATGCGATTAATCACGATTAATCGTTTGACAGCACTAGTTTATTTATTTTATCTTTTGAATTGTTGGTTCATTTAAACACAAATATGTAAAAATGCAGATATTATGCAAAATTTTGTTTTGTTTTTGTTTTGTTTTGTATTTGTTAGCCAATGAGCAAACTAATCACTTGATCATAATGGTGACATTATTTACAATATCTGCACGTCCCCAAGTAGTGAAGTATTAATACATTTTTCATTTTTAATACATTTTTCAAAGACTTGTGGGTATTTCCCAATTGTGAGATCACACAATGCAGCAAAACGTGGTTGTGTACTGTAAGCGAGAAAATGATTTCTCACTGATTTCATAGTAAAAATTTCAATGTAATATTTTTTGTCCAAAGATATAGCTAAATGTTGCCAAATCATGGCAGTATTTTACAGTGTAGAAGAAAGTTTATACTTAACATTGAAAGACATATGAGAAAGGGTTTGTCTGGCAGAACTGCATTTGACACGTAACCTTGAGCCTTGTTTGCTTTTCCATTACACTTGAGTCTAAGTACTGTAACATGAGTGAAATTCATATTCAGTACAGTTTATGCGTCTCAGGTGGAGCAATATTAGTGTTTTTGATATCTTTCTATAGCTATTATTTGTACACATTTGCTGCTGTCAGCTGGTTACTCTTAACAGCAGAGCAGGGTCCATAAAAAATGAATGAACTCAGTGAAAACACTTTGTACAATACCAGGTATTGCTATGGTGAGTTTGAAATAGCACTCAGGGAACAGGGAGTAGTTTCACTTTAATATTTCCCCCTCTGTGAAAGCAATATCTTTTCTCCCAGAAGAGGGTCTTTTTATATAAGCTTTTGTGCAAGGTACATGACACACAGCTTATTACCTTTGTGTGCAGTAAGTCTTTATTAGATTTAAACCGAAAACAAAGATATCGAAACGATAATAGTTCTGTCCACAGTACCAGTATTAGTTTGAAACTAACAGATAAGGTTGGATCTATGGATCTGTTTTCAAATAGGATTAAAACTTCTTACATTTCTCAGTAGGCCTTCCAGTGGTTGTTTCTGGATCGGACTGTCTAAAGCAGCTGTGATCATGTTGTCTTTCTTGAGCTGTGTGTGTGTGTGTTTCTGTGTCTGACATCTACAGCGAGCTACAGAGGAGTGGATTGACATGTGTAAGACAAGAGGAATTCCCTGCTCCAAGAACATGTCACTGATGAACTCCCTGGGTGAGCCGGTGAAAATCCGCAGCTGGACTATTGCTGGCCTCCCTTCCGACAGTTTCTCCATTGACAATGCAATCATCATCTCGTGAGAGCTTTTTTTTGACCGTTTTAGACTTCAGTTTGAATTAAATATTGATTTTGAGATACTTTTTTGTTGTTTTCATTTTAGGACGTTTAAGGTTTAAGAAACCATAAAGTTTCAAACCATATTCATATTTTATGAGATTTCTTCTAGCGTTATCTAAATGCAGTTTTGATGAAAAGCAGCAGCAAACTTCTCACTATTTTCACTAGTCGGTCACTGTAAACGTACATTTTTACACTGGATTGCACTTATTTAATTAAAACTGAAAGAAAGTACATACTAGATTAGCAGAAGACATAGAATTGCACTCTGTAGCTCTGTTTAATACAAGATTTGGACCAAATGATTTTATTTTTATTTTTTTTTTTTGCGTTGTATATTATAATTAACGATTAGTAATAGGCTGTATTGCTGTGATTGATTAATACAGAAAATACAACTTTTAGACACACTGTTATTAAATACTACTATTTACCAGTGATAGTGACTTTTGGATGACTTGCCGAGTAGAGGAATACCGTAAAAGTAGAAATTGTTTTGGTGAAATATATTGTGATATTCTTGAATACATGACCTGAGTTATTAGAAATTTTGAATGATGGAGATTTGTCATGGCCAGGAAGCTCTTGTTTGTGAAGGATTCTTAAGATTTTCTTGTTGCCTGCAGTAATGCGAGGAGGTGGCCCCTAATGATTGATCCTCAGGGCCAGGCTAACAAGTGGCTGAAGAACATGGAGAAATCCAACAGTCTCCACGTCATCAAGCTCAGTGATGCTGACTTTGTGCGCACGTTAGAAAACTGCATCCAGTTTGGAACTCCAGGTGAGAAATACTGACAGCTTTTAAACTTCATTATGACAGCAGTATTCGGAAAATGCAAATAAAGCTTACTTCTATAATACACTAAAAATCCTAATATTGCTCGTTGTCAGGTATTATCAAACAGTGTGGTTGACAATCAAGTCATTTTTTTTCCAGTTTGATCAAATCAAACTTAAAAATCAATGAAGTAAGAAACAACAACAAAAATTTCTCCCAGGGTGCAATACCAGTATTTCTCCCCAGGGGTCCCCCTCCACCATGGAAAACAAGCGAAAATCCAAACCAGTGAATGTTACCTGTTGATAAATGCACACATTGTCTCTCTTTCCCTGGAGCAGCATAGTTGCCTTGTACATTACACATTAAGCCTGAAAGCACACTTTTTTCGTCTAATTTTACCCTCGCAAAGAAGGCCCAGGGGTGGACCTAAAATGCAACATGAGATACGCAAATGAGCTGAGTAATCTGGCCTTAGGTGCCTGTCTTCCATCCTCAGCTCCTCCTCATCAGTGCTGCTCTAGGATGAAAGGCAGCTTGCGTAGGCAGGCCAGTGCTTAGCTGTCTCAGGTGAATTGTGTTGTTACCATTCTCCTCTAGGAGTTGCATTGAGTTTATTTATTAATTTCTTTGTTGTTGTTGTTGTTTTTCTGCTGCACTTGTTCACTTCCCACTTCTACTACCTGACTGTTTTTTTTTTTTTTTGTGAGTAGGTCAAATAAATGCTTCTGCAGATCTATATTTTTTGTTTTGTTTTATTGTAATTTTCAGTTTGGTTTAACTGTAATCATTCATCTCTTGTGTATTATAGTGTTGCTGGAAAATGTTGGGGAAGAACTGGACCCCATACTTGAGCCCCTGCTGCTGAAACAGACTTTTAAACAGGGTGGCAGTGTCTGTATCCGGCTGGGTGATTCCACTATTGAATATGCTCCAGATTTCCGGTTTTACATAACAACCAAGCTACGAAATCCACATTATTTACCTGAGGTTTCAGTTAAGGTGAGTCTGCTTTACTGGTAAAGTCACACACGGATACACTCAAACATTTGTCTGCTTCTAAACAAGGTCATATAAAATGTATCATCTAAATAAAAACATGATGTTAGTCATACTGTATTAAACATGCAATTAATCAAACACTCCTAAGCACACACTTACTGACAGGTATATGTGGGCTGGATGAATAGACCAAGATTGCTACAGACTGAACTAGAATGTACGCTACCATCCAAAAGTTTGTAGTTGATAGAACTAGTCTTTTATGCTCAACGAGGCTGCATTTATTTAATAAAAATACTGTGAAAACTGTAATATGTAATATTGTGAAATATTATTACAATTTAAAATAACCCTTCTATTTTAATGTATTTTAAAACGTAATTTATTCCTCTGATGGCAAAGTAGAATTTTCAGCAGCCATTATCTTCAGTCTTCAATTTGACATAATTCTTCAGAAATCATTTTAATATGTTGTTAGTATTTAATTCTTAAATGTTAAATTCTGTGAATCTTTCTCTCTTTAAAAGGGTTGATAGTCTCTTTCAAAGGGGCTAAGAGCATATCAATCTTTTACATTAACTCTGCTTTAAATTAGTTTTAATTATGCAGTTTTTTTCATGACACTTAAAAAAAGCATCTAGCTATGCCATTAGAACATAGCCTATTCTACCTGTTCTATCATTAACTCAAAGACATGCACATAGAAAACCAGTTTTACAGCTGAACTTTGTCAGTCTACATGACCAGTGGCTAAAATTAAAGGGGAAGTGTGTAATTTCTTTGCCACTAGGGTCACCAAAAGCAATTGCAAAGTGCTTTCCTGAACACTCCCTTAATCTGACAAACACATTAGTCAATGTTACTGTGTCAGGCTGGTCTGGATGCTTGGAGAAAAAAAAAAAGGAAATATCTGGATTCTGTACCTGTTTCCTTCACAACTACCTAGACTCCTTAATGAGCCTGAGATATAATTTCCCTTTTAGGATGAGCATGTAGTGTTCACAACAGGATAAAACAAATGATACTGTTGTGGAAGATGAGGATTACCATTCTTCATACCACAAAATGTGTTGCACCGCAGCAGACTCACATGTGTCTTAGCCAGTAATCAGAGAAATATTAGGCCTGATATTAGCAAGCAGTCACAAAATCTTGGATGATATCATTTACGTTAGTTCTGTGGTTGGTTATGCCATATCCACAAAGCCTTATGAAAAAAAGCCTTATGATTCTCTTGCAAATAATAAACATAAGGGTCTGTCCTCATTAAAAATAGGATTCTAAGAACAGGCTCCTCCAGCACTCTCAGTGTTTTGCTCCTGTTCTGTTCAGGTGACCCTGTTGAACTTCATGATCACCCCAGAGGGGATGCAAGACCAGCTGCTGGGCATTGTGGTGGCCAGAGAGAGACCTGACCTTGAAGAGGAGAAACAAGCCCTCATCGTACAGGGGGCTGAGAACAAGAGGTACCACCCAAAAACATAATTAACCTGACAGTTTAGTCCTGTAGGTTCCTCACTTAAAATATTGTCTATAAAAGCAAGACAAGGTGGGTAAATAATTATCTCCTTATGAAGTGAGGGCAAAGAGCAGCATGCAGTGCAGTCATGTAAAAAAAATTAACAGGTATAGTACATTTGTGTGTGTTTAACCATGTACTTTCCCTCTCTTTTCTTTGTAGACAGCTGAAAGAAATAGAGGATAAAATCTTAGAAGTGCTCTCTGCCTCAGAGGGGAACATTTTAGAAGATGAGACTGCTGTTCAGATCCTCTCATCTTCTAAGGTTCTGGCCAATGAGATCTCTGAGAAACAGGCCATTGCCGAGGTTACTGAGCTGAAGATCGATCAGACACGCTTGGGCTACACCCCCATCGCTGTCCACTCTGCTATTTTGTTTTTCTCCATCGCTGACCTGGCCAACATCGAGCCCATGTATCAGTACTCTCTAACATGGTTCATCAACCTCTTCATCCTGTCCATTGATAATTCCCAAAAAAATGACATTCTCGAACAAAGGTACTCTGTCACTACAGATATTATATTTAAATTGGGTCTGTTATGTAATTGGACATTTCATGTTTTATATCATGCTTTAAAAAGTCAAAGTTGCAGCTATAAGGCACGATGAATATCTAGCTCACATTGACACTTAAAAGGATAGTGCACTCAGATTAAAGGTCTATCATAATTTACACATTCTAATGTCATTCCAAACTTCTGTGATCTTCTTTATTTTGTGGAACACAGAATGCATTTTTTTTTTTTTGGACTATTGTAACTCGTAATATATCTATTCATCGTCTGGAACTGGTGCAAAATGCGGCTGCTCGTTTGCTCACAGGACGTCGCAGAAGGAATCACATCACGCCTATCTTGCGTTCATTGCACTGGTTACCGATTAATTTTCGCATTCAATTCAAAATCCTACTATTTGTGTACAAAGCTCTAAACAACCTTGCTCCTCCATATCTCTCTGAGTTGACTGTTGTACAGCTAGATCACTCAGATCACAGACTAAGCGTTTTGCATTTTAGTCTGCTTTTGGTTCCCAGAGCTAGATTTAAATGTAGGGGTGACAGAGCCTTTGCTGTTGCTGGCCCCAAGCTATGGAACAATTTGCCATTATCTATCAGAGCAGCTTCTTCAGTGTCTGAGTTTAAAAGTCTCTTAAAAACTTTTCTTTTTTCCCATGCTTTCAATGTTTTGTGACTGTGTTTTTCTAATGACGTGTTTATTTGTCGTGTGATTGGGTCAATGTAACTGTGTATAGCACTTTGGTAAACTAAAGTTGTTTTAAAGTGCTTTATAAATAAATTTAAAATTGAAATTGAAATTGAAATTTTTTGTCCATACATTGAAAGTCATTGGGGGTCTAATGATGTTTTGTACCCCGCTGACTTTCATTATATGGCCAAAACAGTTGAAACATTCTTCAAACTATCTTGTGTTCCACAGAAGAAACAAGGTCGTACAGGTTTTGGAATGACATGATGCTAAGCACATGATGACAGAACATTCACTTTTGAGTGAACTATCTATTTTCCAGAGAGACTATCTCTGACATGGGTTCTGTGGTATACTGGATATCTAGCATGGGAAGGCTTTTTTACAAAAGAATGTGAAGACATTGTTTCCCTGTATGACTATTTACCGTCAGCACTGTCTTACTAGGGCAGTATGGCTTTCTGATGTGAGTTTGATAGCTGAGAGCTGTGGGAATACTATGACACTTCAGCCCAGGGCAGAATCCTCTGGTTAAAAGAACACAGTGCCAATTCTCTAGAGGACAGAGACACCAAAACCAGATCTCTAAAACTTAAGAGAGTGCCTTTTAAAACTCTGCTACAGTAGCAGCAGGTGTTCATTTAATACTTTACTGTGTTAAATATAAATAAATGTTTTTATTTAAAGTGACATTTACAAAAAGAAAAATAGTTGTTTAGTTTCTATGTTTAGTTTAGTGATTCTCAGCCTGGTGGCGGGACCCACTGGGGAAGTGGTTCTCAACCTTTTTGACTCCAGGGCACCCCACTGTCCATAGTAATATTCAGAGGACCCATGACATTTCCAATTTTTTGTGATTTAATGGATAAGGATTTTATTTATTTATTTAATTTTATTCACAGTTTTACCCAGTATTTTAAAGCTTGCTATAACCAGAAAAAAAATTGTATATTAGTTATAAAAATGAATAGGTGAATTAACATAATCTTAAATAAAATGCAAAAACATAGAAACCAACAACATATTTTTGTGTTTATTTATTTTTATTACAGCAGAAATACCAGAGATACATATCAAATGAATTGGAATAAAAGTTTAGAGCCACTCATCTAGTCAATAGACACCAATATGATGATCATAAAATGTAAAATCTATAAAGATTTTAATATATTCCATCGATGATAGAAAGCACTAGGAAAGCTTTTATAGCAAACATACGACTAGAATAATCTTAAAAATGTGAATTACAGGTTCAGTGTACATCAGATCACTCAAACTATTTTTGTCTTTGTCAACTATTTTTGTATGACATTTTCTTTAGATGCTTTCAAAATGCTTCTCAGTGAACCAATTTCTGCTACGCTTTCTCTGTGTATTTAGACTCCAGATTCTGAAGGACCATTTTACATACTCGCTTTATGTCAACATATGTCGCTCTTTGTTTGAGAAGGACAAACTGCTCTTCTCCTTCTGCCTCAATGTCAACCTGCTCAAACACAACAAGCTCGTGAGTAACTGCCTTCACTCGCACACAGCTGTGATTTATTGAATCAATAAGCTAAGGCAAGACAGTACTTCATCTGATAAATAATAGTAAGAATGAAGAGGTTACTCTCACACAAGGCCTCTTTAGGTTAATGACTTGCATGCATCAGTCTGACAATGTTTATATCATTCCTGTTTTAAATTATCCTGCAACATTCGTCCACATAAACACGAGTTTAACCGGTTTAATCGAAGTTTAAGTGATTTATAATGTGTTCTTCACACTGGCTCTCCATGCCTGAGCTGTTACACAAGTTGCAAGTGTCTATCATCCATTTATTGTGCTGTCAGTAGTTTTGTCAGCTCCTGAATCAAGTGGTGTGGGGGCGATGCACCAGTACATTTATTTTCATAGACTGCGGCTTTTCTGGTGGCAACTTTAAGACTCATTCACTGTTGCTCTGTTCTTTTGAGTTGGATATTTAATCAAGCACAACTGCTGAAAAACAAACTGTGTTGAAACTAATTGAAGGAGAATTTTCATTGCAGATATAACTGAATGACATTATGCATGGACAATTTTCTCTTACCACCTTCTGTTCCTTTCTCTTTCAGGTGGATGAGAAGGAATGGCGTTTTCTCCTGACAGGCGGTGTGGGTCTGGATAACCCTCATTCGAACCCCTGCACCTGGTTGCCCAAGACGTCCTGGGATGAGATCTGTCGATTGGATGAGATGGAGCGCTTTAAAGGCCTGCGGAAAGACCTGGCTCGACTCCGGGAGGGCTGGAAAGAGGTTTACGATAGCAAGGTGCCATTGAGATTAAGCACACACTATTTCTTTCCTGCTCAGCGGTGTGAAATGGACAGGGGAAGTATGAAAGGAACACCAGATTTTTCATTTTATGGTCTGTGTGTGTGTTCTGCAGGACCCCCACCACACTGCTTTCCCTTCAGAGTGGCAAGAGAAACTAGGACAGTTCCAGAGGATGCTGGTTATAAGATGCTTACGGCCAGACAAGGTAAGGATCTTTCTACTGAGTTTACTAATATACCTTGGATTGGATCAGGAAATAAAACGGTCTGGAATTCTGTCTAAAATTGAATTATTAACTAATTATACATCA
Source organism: Tor tambroides (assembly GCA_021397915.2). Classification (NCBI taxonomy): domain Eukaryota; kingdom Metazoa; phylum Chordata; class Actinopteri; order Cypriniformes; family Cyprinidae; genus Tor; species Tor tambroides. The sequence continues at coordinate 17,581 of JAFVLL020015064.1, read as the reverse complement.
GAAAGACTTATATGCAACCATTCAAAAGTTTGAGGTCAGTAAGATTTGCATTAGGTTGATCAAACATGAAAGTAAAGACATAATGTTACAAAAGATTTCTATTCATTAAAGAAACCTGAAAAAATGCAATGTAATGTACAATTTCCAGAAAAAGAACAGCATAACAAGAGCTGTTTCTTGGGCAAGAAATAAGCATATTAAAACGATTTCTGAAGGATCATGTGACACTGAAGACTGGAGTAAAGGCTGCTGACAATTCAGCTTTGCCATCACAGAAAACAGTAATTTTAAATTGTAATAATATGTCACAATATTTCTTTTTTACTGTTGTGTTTGTTAGATGTAATACTGTGTAGTACAAATGTAAGAATTTGTGTGTGAATATTGTGTAGTACTCAGTAAGAATTCACATTTGGACTTAGACCTTGTCTCTACCCATCTCAGATTGTTCCCATGGTTCAAGAGTTTGTGTCAAACAACTTGGGGCAGCAGTTTATTGAGGTGCCACCCTTTAATTTGGCCACGGCTTTTGCTGACAGTCACTGCTGCGCTCCACTCATCTTTATCCTGTCTCCGGGATCAGATCCCATGGCAGCACTGCTCAAGTTTGGTGAGGAACAGGTATGGACAATTAAGGACATTAAATCTCTGTAGATTTTTGGGTTTTGGTTCATTTTTTTGCATCTGTAATTTTTTTAAATGGGTGGTTGACTGCTTTTTTTTCTAGGCTTGATTGTGTTTATGGTCTATGATTGTATTTACGTCTAACATGTTAATGCTTTGTTTTTTAAAAAAACGCTTTATATTTCACATAATTTACCTTTATCCTGCACCGTTCTGTCCCTTCTCCTATGAATACTCTGATGATTTCCTGGTTTTATGAAGCCCCTCCCTCAGAAATACACAGTGGGCTCAGATTGGTTAGCTGGCCCAGTGTTGTGATTCGTTAAACAGCCTAGTGCAGTCCAGAAACGTCACACCCCTCACCTCAGTGGCATGTGCTCCAGTTTTATTGTAATCAATGACGTGAGACCCAGAGAATATTAGTAAAGAGGACTGAACAGAACCTGTGCAAGCACAGCCCTTAAAGGACATGTCAGAATGGTATTGTTGTTTGTTGTTGTCTCATACTTTTAGACATGCTGTTATTTGTAAATGTTACTGCTTATGTTAGCTTCTAATATACGGTTTTATCCTGATTTAAGCTTTAATACATCAGAATACATGATTGCGTTGTAGCATTTTTGTAACAGTAAGAAGTTTTTGCCAGCAAGTACTGCTCGCTACTACGGCAACCGCGTGCACATCCATGTTTAATGCTTCTCGTAGCTATGTGAAAAATATCTGTCTGTCTATACACATAAACTGTATAGTTGGAACACAGTTTCATTGATGGAGCAGATGAGCTGATGATCTGAATCAGGTGAGAGAGAGAGAGAGAGAGCGATGCACAGCAGGGCATGTGCAGAGCAGGGGTACGCGAGGAACAGGATTAAGAACCGCTGCTTTAGAACATTGATTTTGAAACTTGTGAATCCATTAGAATCGTTAGAAGACAGAATCGCTATTCATATATGAATAAAATTTTTTCGTGCACCCCTAGTTTTGACCGTATGGCAACAACTCTTCCTCTTCTCTAAAACAGCGCAACATGGCCCCACCCCCTTTGTTGCATGTTCCCGGGGGCGGGGTTTATGTAAATTTTAGGGTTTGTCACCAACCCAGAGGAAGTAGCTTGTTGTAGTCCCTACCAGCCGTAACTGTAGGCATTAAACTGCCATAATTTTAAAAGACAATATATCCGTTTGCATTGAACTTTCAGCATCGTAACTTTGCAGATATGTTTTATATTTAAACAGCAACATTACACACTAACTAACGTTAAAAAAGTGAAATCACAATCAACCACTCCTTTAAGGGTTTTGGTTTGTTATGTGTGATGTCTTGTGTGAAGGGTGATGCTCCTCTATTGTTAACACACCATGTCTGCCTTGTTGTTCAGGGTTTCACGGGCAACAAACTGACCTCCCTGTCTCTGGGACAAGGTCAGGGCCCCATCGCCATGAGCATGATTGAGACTGGCGTCAAGGAGGGAACCTGGGTGGTTTTACAGAACTGCCACCTGGCCACCTCTTGGATGTCCACCCTTGAGCGTGTTTGTGAGGTAGTACATAAAGATTAGATGATCTAAACATAATGGGATGGTAGCTGTTCACAGTCAATGTGTGCATGTCTGCAACATTAAACAAAGTCCACCAATGGAAATACTCTGAAGCAGCACTTTGACTTTCTGCAGGAGCTGAATCCAGATACCACTCACCCAGATTTCCGCTTGTGGCTGACCAGTTACCCCTCTCCCAACTTTCCCGTGGCTGTACTGCAAAACGGGGTCAAAATGACCAATGAGGCTCCCAAGGGGCTGCGCTCCAATATCATCCGTTCTTTCTACATGGACCCCATATCAGACCCTGAGTTCTTTGACAGTAGCTCAAAGCCGGTAGGTCCTTCACAGAGGGTTTTTAAAGTGCTCTCAATATGATGCATATCCTTTGATGGTCTTAATGTTTATTTTTGAACTCCGTTATGTGTAAGAAAAGTGGCATCTGTTTTTGTGTTTTCAGGCTGTCTTTAAGAAGCTGCTGTTCAGCCTGTGCTTCTGCCATGCCTTGACCCAGGAGAGGAGAAAATTCGGTCCTCTAGGCTGGAACATCCCATATGAGTTCAACGAGACAGACCTGCGGATCTCAGTCCAGCAGCTACAAATGTTCTTGGACCAGTATGAGGTGAGATCACATGTGTACCTGTCTCGTCTTTGTATTCACACACAAACAAATTTCCTTTTACTGTTCTTGAAACACACACACACTCTTCACGTCACCCTCTTCCTTTTCATGCTTTCAGCGTGCCCCTTTAAACCACCCCTAAAAAAAGAGCATTCTTGACATTTTCCCAACTTCAGAGAAGCACTCCTCATACTTCCCTTCCTCCTTTCAAAACAAGCAGACTGCACAAACTGATCAAGAGCCTCCCTGAATGCTCTGACATTTCTCCAGTGCTACGGAGTGCCACCCACTGCATTAGCAAGGGAAATTTCAACAGGAAATGTCACAATCCTGCCACTCCTCTGTCCATCTTTTCATATCCCGCCTGAAGATCGTTATATCGAACCTACCAGCCTGACACGCACCTCCACTTAATAAAAAAAGAGCCATTTTTGTTATTGGTTGTTATTGGGTTTTTCTTGTCTTTTTTAAAGCAATCTAAACAATAGGGTGAAAAAGTTGGGGCACAGCCCTCACCTGAGATGACTTTGTTAGACTCATGGTCAAAATGATGTAGCCACACTATTCAAAACGAAAATAAATGGCACTCATGATAAGAAAGGTGAGTCATAATCAAGAGGAATCAAAGTTTTATTGATATTTTTTGAGATAAAGTAGCTTCACCTCTGTTCAAAAAGAGCTAAGTTGCAAAAATGCTTCATCATCGAAGTGGATTTGTCATCTGTTCCCTTTAAATGGTTCTGATTACTATCCCAAGACAGTTTTTATCCACCATGTTATGTATAGGTCATAGTATTAAGTTTAGTTTTGGTTATATGGTAATTTCACTCATTTTGTTTGTTCTTATTAGGAGATCCCTTTTGATGCTCTTCGCTACATGACAGGAGAGTGTAACTACGGAGGTCGTGTCACAGACGACTGGGACCGCAGGACCCTGCGCACAATCCTTTCCATCTTCTACACCGCCGAAATCATTGACAACGCTGATTACAAGTTTGACCCTAGTGGCCTGTATTACTCACCACCAGAAGGAGATGTAAGACACACTACGTACAGCATATTCAGTCTGTCATGTTATATGTCCATTCAAAAGTTTGGGGGTTGGAAAGTTTTTTAAAATTTTTTGAAAGAAGTTTCTTATGCGCATGAAGGTTGCATTTGTTTGATCCAAAATACAATAAAAACAGTAATATTGTGAAACATTATTACAAATTAAAATAACTGTTTTTATATATTTCTATTTTGATATATTTCAAAATGTAATTTATTCTTGTGATGGCAAAGCTGAATTTTTAACAGCCATTATTTCAGTCTTCAGTGTCACATGATCCTTCAGAAATCATTCTAATATGCTAATTTGGTGCTCAAGAAATATTTCTTATAATTACCAATGTTGAAAACAGTTGCGTCAAGTCAAAGATTATTTCTTTCTTAAGTTCAAGAAAAAATACAGTAAATATAGTATAAAACGTCCTATGAAAATGACACAAAAAAGACAAGAAAATGAGAGAATATCAATATACTTTTAAGTGGATTGAGCAGATTATTTTTAGAATCAGCAGATGGATACAGCAGAGTTGATTAAGTTATCAATGCTTAAAGAACACATGTTATAGCTTGAAAATCTTGTCCAGTTCTAGAGGGGTTATGTCAGACAAAAATTCCACAGCTGACATTAAAGCTAGTTCAATATTTCTGTCATATAAAATTCAAAGAGATTCTCTACAGAGATACTGCTGGAAAGCAAACTGAACTAAGGCTTCATTTTCCTTCCTTCATCATATTTTCTTCAAAGGAAGACCATATGCACCTCTGCAAGCCGAGGCTTCTCATTCAAAACAAAGCCTAAGAGGAAGCCATTATAAGAGAAAACAACAATTCTGGTCTTTGTACAAGCTCAGTCAAGGTGTTTGTCAGCTCGTGGGTCAGAATCCCTCCCACATTATACGGCTGTGTTTAAAATGCCTACAGATATAATTGACTTTGGTAAACAAAAAAACATGCATCTTTTGGAGAGGCATTGGTCCGCCTCTTTATGAAAGTTCTGAAAAGGAATTATGAGCTATAAATTCAATAACTAAACACAGCGGGTTGCTGCCAGTGGTGATGTCTGATTTATTTGCAAGCACATGTATAATCTATGCCCAATTTTATTTGGCATTTTCTCTCAAAATCTTTTATTCATGGATGTCATTTGCATAGCCATTATTATAAATGTCAGCAATCTCAAGGGTAGACTGTTTTAAGTGCATGCCATTATTTAGCGTCGCCATCCTGGATTTAGTGTTGCATCAAGAAGCTGATTGTTTCCTTTTCAGTATAACAGCTACATTGAGTACACCAAGACACTTCCTCTAAATCGCTCACCTGAAATCTTTGGCATGAATTCCAATGCTGATATTGCTAAGGGCCAAGTGGAAACGCAGCTGCTGTTTGACAGCATTCTTCTCACTCAGGTGCATAAACACATTTTGATTATTGGTGCAAAGTAGCTAGTTTAAAGTAGCTCTTAAAGTACTATAATGACCTGTTTGATAACATTTTGGGCCCGATTTTTCCCTCAGAGTCCCGTTCTTCAGGTGGCAGTGCTGCATCCTCAGATGACATGGTGTATGAGGTGGCTGCAGACATTCTCAATAAACTTCCTCAAGATTTCGATACAGATGCTGCCATGCGCAAGTACCCCACCAGCTACAACCAAAGCATGAACACAGTGCTGGTGCAGGAGATGGGACGATTCAACAAACTCCTCCAGACTATCCGGGATTCGTGTGTCAACATCCAGAAGGCCATCAAGGTCAGAACATTAGCAAAAGCACTGTGAAGGTTCAGCACTTCTATCTATCATGTTTCCAGGTCTTCGTTCTTTCTGGTCTGAGCACAAATTGTACTCTGATTTTTCCAGTTAGCCACATTCAACTGGCTTTCAGGAGTATATGATAGTATCATGTTTTTTCTCTTGGAAAGTTGCATTTTTTTCTAAAAGGCATGATGGTTTTGTTTGCGTTGATTTATTGTTTCAAATTTGCACAATATTTGAATTATGCTACTATTTCCACACAAACCTTTATATAGAAGCAATGCAAACCAAGAAAAGTTTTTGAACATTCACTCCCTGCTGAAAGATACGAGGAAAATTCATTGTGCCCCAGGGCATGTCCTAATGCTGTGCACTCCAGCTGAGCCTCCTTGTCCTTTAGTTTGACTGACAGCTCTGATCCCACTTAGCATTACCGCCCCGCAGGGTGAGATGGATGCATATGCTGAGATCTGATCACAACGCTGGCTTTCATTTACACATTGTGAACCCTTATCCTATAATCTAACCCTAAAATAATCCCTTTATCTTTCCTGACTACAGCTTGATTTCTGCTCTGAGGAGACTCTCTCCTTTACCCTTTCATTATCATTCATGATCATACATCTCTATACCACATCAAATACAAACCTTTCAAACCAGCACTTAGAAAGACATAAAGAAAAGGCCAACATAACTTTCCCTGGAAGAGAAAATGGCAATATACTGTAAATGTGACTGCTATGAGGAATGTACACGGGTGTCATGTTCTTGCAAACGTGCTCAGACAGTGATACTGTATTTCTGAAAATAAATAAATGATAAAAAAGAAGAACACTCTTGATAATTTAAAACAATCAGGATAAAAGGACACAAAACCAATGAATGAATGCATGTGTGTGTGTGTTGGCATAGGGTCTGGTGGTCATGTCTTCTGAACTTGAGGAAGTTGTCAGCAGCATTCTGAAGGGTCGCATCCCTGCCATGTGGATGAAGAAGTCGTATCCCAGTCTTAAACCACTGGGAAGCTACATCAATGACTTTCTTGAAAGACTCCAGTTTTTACAGGTAAATTCTGTAGTCATTAAGCACGTATAGTAGTATACTTTTCATTCCACAATAATTTGTGCCCTGGACACTTTGTCATGTGAAAATCACAGTAATCACTTAGACAAACATCCTTTGAGGCTTAAAGGCTACAGTCATTTAATATTCAGTTTGGTGTCTGTAAGATTTTTTTATATAAAAAAAAAATAATAATACTTTTATTAAACAGGGATGCATTAAATTTACCAAAAGCTACAGTAAGGACATTTACATAATAAGATTTACGTATATTTCAAATAACTGCCATATGAATAGAAATGCTATATAAATACATTTTTGGATTCCACAAACACAGTCCTGTAATAATAATAATGTAACCACAATACATCATACTAATTTATAGTGATTAATTCAAAGTCTTTACTTCAAATCGATTGTTTTTCAATGAGCTGTTAGGAGACTAAAATGCACATTCATACATAAATCAGTTGAAGCAGAAAGCATTCTAGTGTGCGTTGTGAGCCATGGGAAAATCACATGAAATGCAGCTGATGTACTGTCCTATTCAGTGAGCTCAGATTACAACACTGCTTCTGCAAAGGACTGAATTGTAAATGTATTATACAAGTACCCTTTCTTTCAATTAAAAAAAATGAATAAGAAAAATAAAACTTTGAGCCTGTTACATTCCAAAGGCTTCTTTTTGGCCTTCACGATGTGCCTTTAGAATTAGTTGTGACTGCTGATGTTATGTTTCTTGATTTTGGTCTTTAATGGGGCAGCCGTGGCCTAATGGATAGAGAGTCGGACTTGTAACCCAAACCGTGGGTTCGAGGCTCGGGTCCGGCAGGGATTGTAGGTGGGGGGAGTGAATAACCAGCACTCTCTCCACCCTCAATACCACGACTGAGGTGAGACCCTTGAGCAAGGCACCAAACCCCCAACTGCTCCCTGGGCACCGCAGCATTGGCTGCCCACTGCTCCGGGTGTATGTTCACTACTGTGCGCATGCACTTGGATGGGTTAAATGCAGAGAACAAATTCCAAGTATGGGTCACGATACTTGGCAACACACCACTTCCCCCTTTCCCTTTTTAATATCAGTATTATCTGTGTCATCCACACAGGGTTGGTATGTGGATGGCACGCCTGCAGTGTTCTGGATGTCCGGGTTCTTTTTCACTCAGGCCTTCCTCACTGGAAGCCAGCAGAATTACGCCCGAAAATACACCATCCCCATTGACCTGCTCAGCTTCGACTTTGAAGTCATGGAGGACAAGGAACACAAAAACCCCCCAGAGGATGGTGAGAAAGACAAAGAGGGAGTATTGACAAGCATGAAATGTAAAATATATGAGAGGGAAATGGGTAACAAGTGACAAAAGGGAAGAGAGACGCACAGTTTCATTAACCCCTCGCCGCGGCTGAGTGCCATCAATCAGAGTCAACATTACAGTGCTCTGACATCAGACCCCTGCTGCTCTTTCATCAGTACATGATGAGCATCTCTCCAGAGGAAATCCATCTCTCTGAGGCCATCACACACTGCATGAGGCTGTTTATGAGTGTCTTTGACTTTAACAGACACTTTGTTGTGTCTACTTTATTTTTTATAGTTCAGTCAGTGTATAAAATGGGATGGGTCTTTAGTTAGTGTGCATTTGTGTGCAAGGGTGTAAAGTACTTCATTATTCAAGTATTATTTTGAGGATATTCTACTCGTACATTTTTAATGCAAAAATGATATTCTAAGTACATTTTTTGCAGCTCCTCATGTCTTAAATATTTGAGCTTACAAACCAATCAAACTACGCTCCCAGCTAAACTTTAACCAGTGACATCCATTTAAGCCTGTGTCCTTGTGAAGACACATTACATTAGTCACCACAACACACTGTTTGACCTAAAGCAGTATGTTTTAATTATAGCCATTGCTGAAGATGGATGAATGTGACTCAAGTGTGAACACGGTCAGTGATCAATCTGTGTAAAATCAGCTGCTTCTGAATTTAAAGTAACACATTTCAGGTAACAGGTTTCATGATATTGGTTTAATCATGTGTGTCCAGTAGTCTTGCATATTAGGGACATTGGAAATTGTGATTCAACAGTTTGCTTTGCAAAGTTATTTACATTCCCTATATATTTTGATTTCAGCAGTCAATTTTTAGAAAAAAGGTTACATCTACATTCTCATGCTCACTTCTTAAACTGTATCTGTTTTTGGCTTGTTAAAGGGATAGTTGACTCAAAAATGAAAATTCTGTCATTAATTACTCACCATCATGTCGTTCCAAACCTGTAAGACCTTCGTTTATCTTCGGAACACAAATTAAGATATTTTTGATGCATTCCGACAGCTCTCTGACCCTCCCATAGACAGCGAGGATGTTTACGTATGTGAAACTCTCCAAATTGGCGCTATAGTGTGACGTGGAGGAGACGAATTGTTGACTAAAGTCATTATTTTTGTTTTCTTTGCGCAGAAAAAGTATTCTCGTAGCTTTGTAAAATTACGGTTGAACCACTGATGTCACATGGACTATTTTAACGATCTCATTGCTATGTTTCTGAGCCTTGATCGTGTAAGGATCCTTGCTGTCTATGGGAGGGTCAGAGAGCTCTCAGAATGCATCAAAAATATCTTAATTTGTGTTCCGAAGATAAACGAAGGTCTTACAGGTTTGGAATGACATGAGTGTGAGTAATTAATGACAGAATTTTCATTTTTGGGTGAACTATCCCTTTCAATTCTAAAATTCTCATGATGGGCTTTCGCTCCGGAGATACGTTTGCATAGTTCCTATAACAATGGTGGATGAACAATCTTTTTTGGTATGTCTGCACTATAGTAACTGGGAACTATTTTAGTTATAGGAATGCCTTTTGGGGGGACTAAATTGACCCTACACAAAGACCCGCCCCCCTTTTTTACTGTTGCTATGTCCAACAAGCCATGCCGCTCTCACGCCACACATTCTTACATAGTGAAAAATACATTGCAAAGCAAAGAGTAAACTGACAACGAGCTGACAGACAAGAAAGAGTAGGTTACTTTAGGTATGAAGCAAAGTCTAAACTTTCAAATTTTGTCATCTTTTGAGAAATTCAAACAATAAATACCCTTTTCGGGCTCTTGATTGGCCAAATGCATGTCATACGAAACACCACCATTTTTCACCATCATGGCTTCCACCATTTTTAAAAGTCCATTTAAATACACAATTTGCATATACTTACTCCACAAATATGGAAAACAGTGATAGATGGACTGACTCTTAAGTCCTGAAACTTTTCCATACTCCAGTTGTTGATGTTGTTAAGTGCTGTGTTCAGATTACATTGTTGTTAGCTGGATTATGTCACTTAAGAGTTCCTACTGGTGGAAACTGGTCCTAGGGGAAAATGTAGTTCTTGGGGGACCACCCTGGTGGCTAGTTCCTATAGTGCGAAAGCCCTTATGCAGTACCCATTTTTTCTAATTATCAATCCTCAGTACTTTCTTTATTTTTGCTCAGGTGTTTACATCCGTGGCCTTTTCTTGGATGGTGCCCGATGGGATCGGAGAACAAAGCGCTTGGCAGAGTCTTACCCCAAAATCCTGCATGACACCATGCCTGTGGTGAGAAGCTGTAAAATGTATAATATCAGTCAAATGAGGCTGACGATATCATGCATAGCCCAATTACACACAGAGGTTTAAGTCACAAGAAAGTCATTCCTTTGGAATGAATACTTGCAATTCAAAAGTTTCAGTGCAGTTCAAAAAAATGTATTTGCCTGTAGGCAAACTATAACAGTAACTATGGAAACAAGAAGCAATTTTGAGAGAAAAGATTTTCTAATTTCACAGCAGCATGCAAAAATGTTAAATCAAGGGACAATAATGCTAAAAAAAAAATAAATTCAAATGTGCACACTTTAAAAAAAAATGGCACTGATAATGTATTAAGAAAACGAAAATGCTGATTTTAATTCCAGTGCAGCCACAACACAGCTAGAGAAGTGCTTTATTCTCTCTTCAGTACCAAATAATAATACAAACATAATACATTTTAAGGGAAATCTGAACTTCAACAGCCTACACCCAGCAGGTGGTCTGTGCTGACACCCCATTTTTCACATTTCCTTGAAGGCAGCTCTTTTCATCACCATGTACTTCAGCCAACTCTTGGGTCACTTTAAGAGAGTTTAAGAAGAAAACTCTACATAATAGAAAAGTTGTTTTGTATTTAAATACAGTATATGAATGGAGTTCTAGTTATGTCTATATATGACATATCATAGCAGGTGAGATTCAAATAGGTTAAGTATTCTTAACAGAACAGGAAGAGAAAACGGAGTTCTATTAATTCTGCCCTCTTTATTCAGCACAATGCACATTGCCACAATAAATAATGCATTCACTGCTGTTTAATATTCAGACATTTCAGGACAACTCATTACCAAAATAACTTTTTGACAAGAGCTGAACTTAATTAAACATGCATTTGTTACTTACGGTAAAACTTTGAAATGCAAATTTATTTCGAAGGCCATTATTAATTTCAGTTGAAAGCATTTCATCTGAAACACTGAAAATAAACATCCATAAGTCATATTAAAACCACAAACTTTTTACGTACCTGTTTATTTCAGAGGAGGGACATTAAGTGCTTCTGATCAAGGGCTTTTGGGGCTTTGAACTTGTTTTTGGTGACAGCCACCTTTGTTTTTCAGTTATCTTGGATACCAATCCAAGGAAAATGGGTTAGATTATCAACAAGGGAAAAATCAATGTTGATTCCCCACCATATTCTTGGTGACTCAGAAATGTTGAAATAACCAACCACATCCCATTACACTGAAAATGCATATTTATATAGTAATCAAAACAGATTGTAGGGAGAGAGGAGGAGCAAAGAAAATGCTTCTCATCTACACATCATACTGTTTATCTGCAGATCTGGCTGAAGCCCATAAAGAAGCAGGACATTCCTGAGCGTCAGTGCTACATTTCTCCTGTCTACAAGACCAGCGAGAGACGTGGAACCCTTTCCACCACTGGACACTCCACCAACTACGTCATAGCAATGACCCTGAATTCAGACGTGCCTCCAGAGCATTGGATCCGTCGTGGCGTGGCCTTACTGTGTCAGCTTAACTCATAGATACACTTCTCGTATCCTTCACATGACTCTATAGTAAAGCATCTGTAGCTAAATAATATTTTAGATTTCGAAATACCATCAAATACCGTCTGTCTAGAGACAAAAATTATACTTTTTAATAAACACATGAATAAGTCTTCCTATCTTCTAAAATTTAAAAAATATTAATAGAAATAATAATAAAAATATATAATCAATAGCTTTTTAATAGATAATAAATTATACATTTTTAAAAAATATATATTTTTTTTTTTATAGAGTAGTTTTCAGAGAGATTTTTTAATAAGCTGAAACACTCAAAGTAGGCTTTGCAAACTTTATTTTCCACTTCTGACAAAGAAATGCACAGACAATCAGCAAGAATGGCAAATGTATTGAAAACGCTTTAACATCCAAACTGTGTAAACAGGATTTAAAAATAAATGTCTTCCCAAACAACTGACAATTCTCAAATGTAAGTAAATATCTGGATGGTCCTTTTTTGGAATACACTGTAAAGCATGAAGAAAATTGGTGTGCGTCATTTTTATTTATTATCAAGTTTATTTCTTTGCACCACTTAACTGAGGTCTTTCATTTTTGCTCTAGAGCTTGATTTCGGTTTAACAAAATGGACAACTTCATTTCACAGACATACACAGGATTTAGACTTAATCTCTGACGACTCTGATTAGGTTTGCTCACATGACCCCTAAAACTCATTGGCTTTACATTCAAGCTGTGAAAATTAAGTTCTTCAGGGAAAGAGGGAATCAACTGTAAGTGTTCTCATCTCTCCATTTCATGACAGAAATGAAAACTAGACACTTTAACTTGTCTCATGCATGTTTCCATCCAATCAAGTATATTTGATGAATGCAATTAATAACGATACACACCCACGAGAACAAATAAATGGATGTCACATGGTGACAGGATAAGCATGAATCACATAACATGCCCCACCAACTCATGACGGTAGAGGATTCAAGCAGCGACACAGCCAGTGGAATGTGTAGAGGCGACTGCGGGCACAGGCAGCACTTGTGCGCAATTTTAGAAACAGCCCATATTTGGCACAATCAAAATGTTGCACACTCATTAACAAGAATCACATCAGTTGGGGACAGATGAACAGACGTTCTATAGCTTTGATTGTAGTTTCATACAATTGCACATAAGGCCAATAATTGAAATGTGTGCATTAATTTTAACAACAGGAGGGTGTCAACAAACGAGAGCGTTTAAGATTGTCAAAAAAGAACATTTCATAATGGCTAACTCAATTTTTAGGTTTAAAAAGGAATGGTTTTTAGACGGTCAGTGTATAAAAGGTGCTGATGTCTCACAAAATAACATTCTGAATTTTGCACAAATTATCCAGTAATACCAAACATGTCATAAAGTTAAAATAAAGTAACAAAGGTATTTCAAAATGCCAACTTGTTCAACAAAAAACAAGACTTCAGTAGCAAATCTCCTTTGGGGAAGAAAATTATTTCTTGAACTTCTTCAACTGTAACAAGATCATTATTTACAACAACTCCGCTTGGATATGAAAATCAACTCAAAGTAGTCTAGATCATGATAATTACTATTTTATCAATGAACAAATAGACTTCCCAAAGAAAACTGATGTATTCCTTGATGGACAGATATGCGTAGACAGTTCTTCATTTAAAATCACAGTGTTTTAGCATTAGCTTTAATACTGGACTTGTTCAGTCACTATTCAGCTGACCTCATGAATCTGATTGTTCTTTTGGCAGCATCGTGTCAGAGGTTATTCAAAACACAGTTGCATACCTATTTCTTCAATACTCAGAGTTGGCCAAATCACTAGTACAATCTTAGATAATAATAACAGAAAATAATTAAAAAAAAAAAAAAAAAAAAAAAAAAAAAAGACAAGTGAATGAATTTCTAAGACTGTGGACGCTCCCATCACTCCAAACGGTAAATATTTTGTAAGAAACAAACAAGTAGTCAATGTTGACAGCAAAGCGCAAACCAAGTGTGTTGTTTTTCATAATCCTGGCAAACAATACTGACCAGTACTTCTCAATAAAAAAGAAAACTGCAGAGTTGATGCCAGTTGGACTCTGTTGCACCATATTAGCACAGTTCTGTGCCTGAAACCGAGATGGTGTGACACACTAGACATACACAGCACAACACGCCAGTTACGAATGAATGGACTCTGAGATACAATTCAGATGAATGAAAGAGCTAAACATGACACTGAATGAGTGACTGATGAATAGCTGCTTCTCTCTAGGACACAGTCCTACAAAAAAATACTACAATATTAAAGGGATAACCCAAATACTGGGGAGTGCTTCTCATGTGCTGTGGATATGTCTGATTGGACACACATACTCGAAATGGAAAAAAAGAACTAATTAAGGACAAGAGAGAATGGTCTAGAAGCTACAACTACAAAAGACCTTGAAGACAACAAGCAACCATTTTGAGTGGCCTAGAGAGGAAGAGATGATGAAATGTAAACATGTTTGTTTGCATGTCCATGTCCACTGTAAGCTACTGATGCTGTCTTTTGAGACATGCCTGCAAGACTGTACCATCACAAAACAAAGCCACTTTAAGGCAAAGCACGTGTGTGAATGTAGCTGATGAATGACACCACCCCTGACCTCAGGCTCCAGCTAGAAGCCAAAGTCAAGCACAATGTGATCCTCGAAGATGGCGATCAGCAACATGATGCCGAACCCTGTGAGCATGCCCAAGTTCTGCAGGACAAAGTGACCCATCTCACAGCGCTTGTGCTCCTCACTGTCACCATGAAGCATCTCTGGCAACTGAAGAATAAGAAGAGGAATTCCATGTTGTTAAATAGAAGAAATAACATTCTAAAAACACTAAGCAAACACAAAAATCAAGGTTTGCTGCATATACAATAAATTATAGAGAAAGAAATCTAGAGAAAGGGCTGCAAAATCAAAATAAAAAGATCTAACAATTTATTTATGAACGGTGTCGATTCACACCTTTTCACAATGGCACATAAAATATTATTACAAAAACCTTTGTGCATCTTCTGGAATCATATTTGATGTCGCACCGCTTGTTCGCAATTCAGATGTAAAGTATGTAGGTGTAACACCCAATATATACTGCATGCTGCAGTTTTGGGACAAAATTAAAATGTGTTGGGACAAAAAATGCTTCTATTATAAGGCATCAACAGTGTAAATAAGAAGTTTATTGTGCAGCTTTGTTGATTATAATCATTTAATTGTTCACAGAAGTGCAGAACTCAGTGAGCTTGTGCTGAACTGCAGGGACCAACATTGTGAACATGCAGTGACTGACAGTTTTGGTGATTATAATGGAAGTGCTCTAATATTGTCAATAATATTGTGTATAATTTATTTGAAACTTGAACAATTGTGCTTTTTATGCTGTTTAGAGGCCCAATGTGACTATATTTACTGATGTTTAAAACAGCAGTAAATGAATTCACAAACAGTTGTCAGCTTATTTTCAGAGGTCAGTCACAAATTTTTGCATTGATAAACTCAAGATGCGGGGCTGTAGAATTAAAAAAATAAATAAAAATTGGCAAGGTCTAGAGATGCTTTTTTTTAAAAAACAAGTTCAACTTCTTTTAACAAACAATGACACGCATGAGACACTACAAAAGACATGAGACGTGAACATAATGCTCAAACATCCATCTAGACCATGTTAACATAGAAAACCAATGGACAAGCAGTGCGGTGGAATGCAACAAGGGCCCTAAGATGGCATGTAATAAATCATTTCAAGCAATCAATAATTATAACATATTTATGCAGCCCAAATGGCAAGCAAATAAATCCGCATTTTGGTTCTCTTACCATATCCACTAACGCCACATAAAGAAACATGCCAGCAGTAACGGCAAAGATCCAGCTGGTGACGTTGTGCGTGTACTGTCCCACAGCCGTGCCGATCACCATGCCAGCATAAGCCATCAGGGCAGAGAGGACATTGTACACAATGGCTTGCTTCACTGACATCCCAGCCTTCAATAAAACAGCAAAGTCACCTGGAGGCAAACACAAATGTGCACTATTAATGTACAATAAACAACAATACAGCAGTGTGGGTATGGTTAGTTTAGCCCATGCTAAACCTGACAATAACTGCAGTGAGATCAGGCTGTCCTTCTCAATCCATCAAAAGAGAGTTTTTTTCTTGTGTTTCAGCAATTCTGTGCTGCTGCTCCTTTGTTCCTAATTACTGAATATATATGTGAGGTTCCTTCACAACCATTGGTTCTCTATAAACTGCACTCTGGACCTTTGCTCTGTGTCACCTGGCCCAATTAAATCAGTCGTCCAAGGCAATTAACGACACTGCAGGGTAGTAAAAAACACTTTATTATAGCTGTCTTTCTCCAGCCACAACATGGGGAGATAGATTCTCAGACAAAATAAAAAGAGCTGCTCCATCAAACGTTATTAGTGTCAAGTCCCATCAGCTCCACTGGATGGCAGACAGTAAAGGTAAACAACATCAAATGCAAAAAAAATCATTGTTACATCAAAGGCACACTCTGTTTATGTTACTGCTTCTGTGGTACTGTAATGTCTGGTTCTTTTGTTTAAACAAAAAGGGGAATTTAAAAACTAGTGGCCCTCTAGACAGCAAACTCAAAACTTGATAAAAGCTTTACTGTGTTTTAAAAGTTGTATGTGCCGCTGTGTTGTATTAGTTTACTGTTTGTTTTTTATTCATTTAAACATGAAAAGGAGAGCATAGAAAAACAGCTGGAGCTCTTCACCTTGATGTTTCCAGAATTGATATAAATCGATAATGGATAAAGGAGACCTCACTAGCCATAAAACCTGCAGACTCAAAACAGGACCACCACATCACCCTAAAGCTAAGTCTGACCTCTCTCACTGATATGTTCCTAACTTTTTCTGGGTTAAGGCCTGTTCACACCAAGGACAAAATTACCAAGGATAAAGTTTTAATAATTATTCTAATTCTATGAGAATAGAGAAATCCACACCACAGCTATAACAATAACAACAAAGAGGGAAAGATATTGTTAAAATCATGACAGCCAATCAAAATCCACCTGACTTTAAAGAGCATTTAAAGCGACAGAAAACATTAACTGTAGCGCATGCTCATAACGAACAGAGCATGGATCTGCTATTTAAACTTTTTGTCTCTCGACATACTGCAACTGGTTAAGCCGCTTACCTAGTTCATGGGGCAGTTCGTGACAGAACACAGCCACTGAAGTACTAATGCCACCTGTAATATTAGCACTGAAAGCAGCACCTGTAGGTGACAAACACAGTTCCTCAGATACAGAAACCCTTTTAATTCAAGACAAACAAATCTGCTAATGTTTTCAATGTACAGAAACTGACCTATAGCAAGTCCATCACTAAAGTTATGCATGCCATCTCCCATGATCACCATCCATGCTATGCTGGCGATCCCCGCATCTTTCATTTCCTGGTCAGAGTGACAGTGCCCATGGTGGGAGTGACCATGTCCGTGTCCGTTCCCGTTCCCGTTCCCGTGTCCATGCTTTTTTGATTTTGCCTTTGGCCTACTGTCCTCTTCTGTTTTTACTGGCTCCTTGCAGGGGTGATCTGAATCAGAGATGGAGAGTGGCATTTTGCTGGGTGAATCCAAAGGCTGCAACTCTGTCATCTGAGTGTCATTGTGTCCGGCTTCACACGTTGCACCTTCTCCTGCATGAAAAAAGAGAATGGAAGGAGTTACTCCAGTGTCATAGTACACTGGCTGAATTGCTTAGACTCGAAACTCTGACTCAACCCTATTGGTCTCGGTCT
>JAFVLL020015063.1:0-52067 GCA_021397915.2 Tor tambroides | reverse complement strand
CACATTGACTACTCTAATATATATCCCAGTTTCATTTTTGCAGTATTGTCCCTTGAGAAGATATACTAAAATTGTTGCTGAAATGTGAGGGGTGTGCTCACTTTTGTGAGATACTGTATGTAAAAACAAATGGAATTTAGAAGAAATAATAAACAGTCAAAATCAAAACAAGCCACAACTAACAATGATTTAACACTGTTCCAGGAGAACGTCAGAAGGTTGGCAGGACTCAGTGAGGTTCCTGCAGTATTTCAGGACCCTGCAAGCCTTGTGACCTACTTAAAAGACAATGCCTTGCGCTTCACACTGACATGCTTCTCATGGAAGCCAAAGACATCCACAGCATGAGACTGGGAGTTGTTTCTTGACTGGAAACAGTTGTGAAATTTCTGCTGAAAGTCATATGAAAACAGATATGTCTTCAATCAAATTCAAAAAGTCTAACGTCTGTCAAGAGCTTTATTCATACACTTCATACATATAACAATCATCACCAGTCTGCAAAATAGCTACTTCTTTGGCATGTGTGGCACATTAAAGGGAAAAATAGATACTAAGTTTCATGTACTGAAACAGAAAAGGGTAGTCATCAAAACTCAAAACTGAATCTGCAAGCAAAATGAACAGGGCCATAATATTTATAATAATATAACCGATATTAAAATTCAGGTCAATAAATATGTTGATAACTACTTTCATGGTAACTGAAAAATGGCCTTTAAAAATTATATTCAAAACATTATAATAATATTATTATATAATAAAATATCTAAATATAAAAACCCAAAAATAAACTAAATTTTAAATGCTACAAGTGAATTTCCCCAATCATAAATAAATATATTTTGCTACCTGCAAAATAATTCAAACAAGACAGAATTCACCCATCACACAAAAAACTGTATTTCTGTCCTCATCAACCACATCTGCATTCAACGCCTGTAGTAAAGCACTTAATAAATCCACCACAACAAGGATACCACTTGTTTCTGCGACATCCAGTACATCTGTCAAGCGACCCAGCATGGTCTGCAGACCAGACCAGGGGGATTATGGGAGTTTCATGGCAGCATGCTGTAATTTGTATGTAGCACTAGCAATGCTGTAATGGTAAACTCATCAAAAGACATGTCAAGCTCCAAATAATCAATGCTAAATGACAGCTGACAGCACAGTAATAGTATAAGAGAGCCACATGTCTTTGAGAATACCTGAGCTTGGATGTTACAAAAATCTGAACTGAAAACATGTCCCCTTGAATTAGGTTTATTACTTTCAAGTCACTTATTTACACTGACAGCAAAGAACTGTCCATTATGAACAACAGCCCATGAAGGCTAAGCATGCTTTTTGATGCTGAGACTGAATAATGCTAGTAAGAAATTGAGTTAGTAATAATTATGAAGGCTTACATAATGTCTCAGACACAACATAAATAATCCTTGACAGATGAAGGATTATCAGTCGCTTATGACAGAGGCTTGTTTGCCAGCTTCTGTCACTTTCTTTGCAGACTTCCTGTTGCTCTCTCACTCAATTTCATCCGTCCATCTGTCACACTTGCTGCAAGCACACACAACATAAACCAGTTAGTTAGGTAATTATAGGAAATCACACAGCTAAACGGTCAAAATCAGTCAGAAATGTGCCATAAAAACAAAAATGGCCTTCTAATATCACAAAAATAATTAAATTATAAATATTTGATACCAGCACCTTCATGCTGGCCCAACCCAGCAACATACCAGTCTTGAGCAGTAGCCACTATGTTAAACATTTCACCACAAAGCCACAAGTCACACAAAATGATTTTAGCTGCATTGTGATAAAACAAATCATACTAATGATTCATAAAATAGTTAATGTCTCCATAAGAAAGCTCAACTTCATTTAACTTTACAGTGGCAGATTGCTTTCTGATTCTCAGCGCATAGTAAACAGAGGGCACATCCTGTTTAGATTCAGACTTTCAGAGATTCAGAGAAAAGGTGCCATGAAAAATGACACCAAATCAATATATCAATACAGATTATAGAGCATGCTCTCATAAGAGCTTGATGTTAAGGGCAGTCAAGGAGAGAGGAGAGGGAAGAGAAGCTCCAGCAAACATTTTTATAGAAGAACATTAAAAAAGCTCATTCACAAGCTCTGCCTTAACAGCCAGTTGTAAATGAAAGAGGCTGTAAAAAAGTTACTGAACTCGATAACACCCATCTGAAGCAGATGCTTCTAAACGTTTGACTTTTTGACACATGATTTAGCAATACAAAACCTACTCAACAACATGAGCCCATTTCTGTCTAATTACTGCTTAATCATTTTGCTAAAAGGTCTTGATAAAAAAGGACTTTCAGTGAAACTATTAAACTGTTAACTTGGGGTGATTTTATATCATAAAAGCTAAGGAGTAATCTGTGCTAGAACATAAGGGAATTTATGGAAACTCCTTTGTGATTTCTCATAAGAAGTTGTTATTCTTGTTTCTCTTATTCCATAAATCATTAAACTGCCATTTTAAGCAATGTATTAAGAGTCAATTAGGGTAAATATGACAGCAAAAATTAACTAAGTAGTACTGTTGAAAACCTTTATCCTTTAAAAAAAATACCTTTTTTACATTTGTAAAAATGTAATATTAAAACAAAATAAAACTGGAAACTGGGTAATTTGTCTTTAGCATTATTAGATAGTCATTTTAAAGTTAGTTATAAAATTAAACTACTATTTTGTCTAAAAAATTATTAAACAAGCTAAAAAAAAACATTTTTTTTTTTTAGCAATGTCAAATGTGACCCTGGACCACAAAACCAGTCTTAAGTAGCACAGGTATCTTTGTAGCAATAGCCATCAATACATTGTATGGGTCAAAATTATTGATTTTTCTTTTATGCCAAAAATCATTAGGATATTAAGTAAAGATCATTTTCCATGAAGATATTTTGTAAATATTCTACCATAAATATATCAAAATTTAAGGCGATTTTCTCAATATTTTGACCTCAGATTCCAGATTTTCAAATAGTTGTATCTTGGCCAAATATTGTCCTATCAGCTTTCAGATGATATAAAATCACAATTTTGAAAAATTTACCCTTATGACTGGTTTTGTGGTCCAGGGTCACAAATCAATATTTTGATGTTTATGCCAAACATAAATTAAAAAAACAAAACAAAAGAAAACTACTGTCCCTGTGTCTCATAACGTATGGTCAATAATCTTTCTTATTTGACTTGCTATTGGCTTGAAATTATGATGAATATGGCGGATGCCTAAAGCATAGATCCAATACCCAAGTGACATGAGGAACTCAAATAACTGCCTTGATCTGCTCACCTTCATCAATAACTCAGCACGTCTGTACTTCTCCATGTTGAAGTGTTGCTCTTCCTATGAGGCAATCTAGCCAGAAAAGCTGGACCGCTCTTTCATTCTGTCTCTCTCACTATCTTCTTTAATTAATGATCATTACATTCCTAGTCTCCTTTATGTCCAGGTTACCTGGTGCCTGACCTCCAGTGTCATTGCAGAGGAACCTGAGCAGAGGTCCTCATCACCTCAGAGCACAGGCTAAAGCTGTCTGCACCCCACTGAAGATAAAACTACATCCAAGAACTTGCCAAACCTACAAATTTTGATAAGCAGCAGATGAATCTGATTTCTTTCTGTACGTGTGACTCAGAGGCAGAGGACCGTGCTTGGGCTTGGCTAGAAATATCTTGGAGATTCATCAAGGTCAGCTGACACAGGGAAAGTGAAAGGCCTCTACACTTCATCAGGTGGTGAATGTCACCGCTGAGATGCTGAATGTGCCAATTGTCAGAACAAATGAAATTGAGACTGAACACAGAGAATAAATAAAAGAATAGGGGATGTCAAAAGTACTTAGTGATGTCAGTAGGAATGTAAAGTCATTTGATTGTTGTTGTTATTTTGACAAAAGAGAAATACTTGGAAAAAATGTTCACAAATGAATGACACAATAAGTCCAGAGCGATGTACTGATGAAGTAACTAGGGTCAATAATTTCATGCTGACTCACGAACACTGTTGCACTGTTACACAAAATCAAACAACATCTGTCAAGCAGCAAATGCTGTGTAAAACTACTGTTACAACGAAACCATAAAATGTCAGTGGTTCTGTAATAAAGAAGCGCAGGATAGCCCAGCCAGGTCTAAATATTCCTCCCTGCTCTGCCTTGTAAAATTTAAGTTGGGAAAACAGGACAGTTGGTGTCTGACTGTGGGCTTGTAACTGTCAAAGTTTTACGGTCGGTCATGCTAACTGCATCTCTGACATTTCAAAAAAAGTCATTAAAATTCCCTATTTCCCTCAAATAAAAATAGAATTTCTGCACCCAGTACTAGTGAACATATAAGCTGTATATGTGATTTCAACATTTCATTGTTCAGTAAAAACTGCAACATTCAGCTGAGCTTTGCACACAATGGCATATTTATGGTGTTTGGCCTGCATAACGAGGAAGAAAAAACACAGAAATCAATGTTGATTTTAATAATTAAGAATTACTGCTTCCATTAAGGCCATTTAGTTTAGATGAGACAAACTGACTGGTTGACCAATATGCAATAAAAGATAATAAAACCTGTTTAGGAACAATCACTATTTTTGCAGTTCCGTTTGGTATCACTAGAGGCGCAAAGATGACACACTTCAGCTTGAAGTGCATCGGCTTTTTGTGGCAATCCTTGAGAAGCCTGTTGCTAGGACACTGTCCTCCTAAAAATAAAAGTGGACACTGAGGTACAGAATGAAAGCTGCCCGCTGCAGTCATCAGTCTTTTCAGCTGTCACTGGCCACACACTTGGCCTGATTGATTTGCTTTCCACTCCGAGCACTTCTATGGAGATCAAAGCAAAGTAACCTTTTTCATATGTCTTGCAGTGAGATGCAACTGAAACCCAATTACATTCTAATTCTGCATGGGCTATAATGTGATATAGAACTGAAATATTTTCCCTCTTAGTACTGTAGATCACATTCATCTCGTTTAACTTCAAGACCCAGATTTTGAACATCACTAAGCAGCCCAACACACATCCAAAAAATTTTAAATTACAAAAGTCAATAAAAATTCCTTTAAAATTAAATAAATAAATAGGCCTACATTTATTGATTGGTTTATTATTGGTTTCTAAATATATCTTGAATGCTTTAATTGGATTTTTGGATAGCTGATGATAATAAAGCCAATATAAGATTACATGATAGAGCACTATTTAATTTAAAGTCAGTAAATAACAGATGAATAACAATTTCTGAAATGAAATTCATATTTATTTTATATAATATTTACTAAAATAATTAGAAATAAATCATTCAAAATAAATCAATTAAAATTCAAACTATTTGAACTTGCTAAAAATATATGTCAAATAAACAGGCAGCAACTTCTTGCTTGATTCTGTAATCCTATTACAATATTTTTCAATAACGAATTGGGAAAAAAAACATAAATATATAAAGTAAACTTTCTAACCAACAGTGCACTCAGTAATCTGGTAAATCTATCCACACTAGGAATCATATTTTCTCCAAAAAAAAAAAAAAAAAAAGATGTCTAAGCTATGACAGTGCTGTCAAAATAAAAGTCACACTTCCAACAAAACTGAGGGGCCAATAGTGACAACTAAAAAATTCCAAATATTGGCCGACAATAACAGCATTGGTAATATATATTTGATTGACAAATAGTTTGATTATTCAGCTAACTGTTGACTCAAAATGTGCTTATGCAAGAGATTATTAATACAACATTATTACTTCCAAATATAACAACAGAGCACCTGCATTTTTCTTTGTGCTTTCAAATGTAATTTCATACTCCCATCTTCTTTCCAGCACCCAGTCACAGATCAAACATCTGAAACATCAAACCTTTTATCAATCCTGCTTCGTAGCCATGAGGGTCCATCACAACATTTAAGCAAGAAGCATTTGTGGTAGGGTAAGCTCTACAACACTTAACCCATTAATCTCCCTAACCAAATGCCTGACCTTGGCTATGGCATTGGAATTACATGACAAGCAGTTAGCCGATGATTAAATCGCTCTTGAGCACTAAGTGCTCCCACCAAACAGTGCATTAGATACTCAATTATTTATCTGTGCTGCTAATGCACATGGTGCACTCATGCTCCTGTCAACTGAGCAGGTAAGGATAACCATTACATAACACTAAGCCCTTGAAGCTACAGTGAAATCTGGAGGAGATGGGCCACTCCAATAAGAGCTTCCAAAGCAATGCATGATGGATATTAAGATTGAATGAGCTTTTGTCTTTGGTATGCAAAGGCAAAAACTGGTTAATTTATCTTAGAAATGGACTGGAGTTGGAGTGGAATGGATATCAGTTATCCTTGCTTGCACTTAGCATCAGTTATAGATCGGATGATCTTATTATTACATTTCAATGGATTCTGCAGAGCTCTTCCTGCCACAGGATTGGCCACAAAACTTTCAGAGAAAGAAATTTTAATGAAAAAACATTTTAGAAAATACTTTGAGATAAAAAGTAATCATTTCTAGCAATTGCAAAAAGCTTAAACATTAAAGGACGAAAAGATAAAACAATGACTGAGTATTCATCTAAAAAATGATTAGTGAGGTCCTTTTTGGGGTCTTTATGCATTAGGGATGCACGATATTAAAATGAGTATTTTGATGTTATGCTAAAAAGTGATAAACAACAGATATAAAATTTTGTTTAAAAATAATTAAAATGCACATCATAAATGTTATCAAAAATAACTTCAAATGCACATTATGAAATAATGGCAAAGATAATCTAAATGCAAAAATTTAAATAGCCAATATCAAGTGATATGGATCAATTATTAAAAGAAAATACAAAAAAAAGTAATAGTGACTCATAACAGATATTTTGTTAAAGTGATAGTTCACCCAAAAAATGAAAATTGTCATAATTTACTCACCCTCGTATCGCTCCAAACCTGTATGAGTTTCTTTCTTACATTAAACATAAAAGATGATATTTTGAAGAATGCTGGTAATTAAACAGTTGATGGTCCCCATTGACTTCCATAGTATTTCCTTCCCTACTATGTAAGTCAATGGGAACCAACAACTCTTCAAAATTCTTCAAAATATCTTTGTTTGTGTTCAACGTAAGAAAGAAACTTTTACAAGTTTGGAACGACATGAGGGTGAGTAAATGATGACAAAATGTTAATTTTTGGTTGAACTATTCCTTTAATAGTTATTAAAAAATATTATTCCACTTTCGAAAACACGTTCCACTCTGCTGTGCTCCATCTGTCTGTATAGATTTAAAGGTATCTGAAGTGTTTTAAATGTCTCTTAGTTAAAAGATTTATCAGGCCAACCTTTGGCTGCACATAATTCTTGGAAGGGCCTTGTTTATTATGTAATCCACAAAATAGCAATGTGGCAACGTGAGGATTTGTTTTTCTCCAGCACATGAGTGAAAATGCTGAGTAACAGAGTAAACTGCAGTCTCTAAAACACTTTCACGCTAGGATTCTTATTCCCTGGAGACCTGCTAAATTAATCTGCATCTTCTGAGAGACTCAGAGAGCCCACTGCTCCACATTTCTCAATGAAGAAAAATGATCAAGCAGTGTCCAAATCAAGTGAGCATCATGCCATTTTAGGATCCAAAGAAACATATGACTAAACGTCCAAAATGAGTTTGAGATTATTTTCAGAGTGTGAATTATTGTTTCCTCAACTACATGTAAATAACACCCAAATCAACCTCTAAATCAGCTCGCCAATTTAAATCAATTATTGGACTCCATTGTTTCTATCAGGACGCCCATGGGAATAATGTTCTCTCCTTGAGCAATTAGCAAAGAGCACTGAGGCTTCCTCCTCCTGTGGGAGACCAGAAGATCAGGGCTCAGACATTTCAAATTAAATTCAACTCAAAACTACTATTTTTACTTAAGTTGTTAGTTGCTATGCACACACAGCGAGCAAATGCTGTGAGATCAGCACTTCATGAGATTTATTAGTGTAAGCCTTGAACTCAATCAAACTGGCGAAGGCTCCACAGATCAGGTACACAAGAGCTGACTAATGAATTTGGAGGCCCGCACAATAATACACACGGGTGTTATTTGCATTAACGAGGCATGGGGTCTTTGTTAAGCAAAAGTCAGTTATTGTGGCATTGTTTGATAAGAATACCGCCTTCCACTTCACCCATTCATTCAGCCCAAGAAACCAACACCTCTCACAGTCAAATGGTTAAGCACTAAAGGTCTCAGCAATCCATCCGTGTTCACTGAGCACTGAATACACCAGGGATACACTGATATGGAAATTCTGGCCAATACCAACAATTATTTTGATTTTCATGGAATATAATCAATAAATAGTAGATACTAAGGGTGTAAATCGTATGGTTCGTCGCGATACGATATGATATTGATTCTCATACCCAGCGATACGATATTTGCCAATACCTCAAAAAATTCTACGATACGATTACGATTCGATTCGATACAGGAGTATAGACCCTTTTTCTGTTAGTAAACATTCTGACTTTTTCTGTGGGCGGAGCTTAGCTGGAGGCAGAAAGATTCCCCTAACCGCTTCACTAACGCTAGCTATGAAGTTTGTTAGCTTGGTTTTTTTAACAATAAGTGGAGAAATTCCGATTTTACCTGCATATGTAAGGTCACTCACTGTCCGGGACCGCGATTGTTATTTGAAAACATTAACTTTAATGGACGAAACCAGATTGGCCGACCCGCACACACTGTTACTCAAAGGATGGATGATCCGACAGGATTACCTCAGGTTGAGTGACTCACATCTAACCTGTACAGTAAAGACAAACTCACCGTGTCTATCTAGTCGTGAAGATGTATATATTTCAATTTCAATAGGCAACTATTTTTACAGGTACATTATTATTCCAGCCACAATTAAATCACAACAATGTATATACAATTACAAATGATTAAGCATATAAATCATCAGTTTGTTGTTTTACACACATGTACACAGACATTCATACACCACATAGTGGTGAGATGCATAAGAAATCTTTAGATGCGCCCATAACAACAAAAGACAATACTTTATTTAACCTTTTCTGATAAGAAGTGTGCGCTGCAAACGCGAGCATTTTTGACGATCGTTTCTGTTCAGTCCGCTCGTTTTATCGCGTTTAACCACAGCTGTCTTCGTTTTTTTGTCTGGCAGAGGCAGCAAGTATGCGTTAAAATTGCAAATTGAAGCCTCTACTACATCGATTCTGGCACCCAACATCACAACAAGATGATATTTTAAGCTCCTTGTGTAGCTGAATCTGCGCTGTTTTGAATGGGCCGCCTCCAGTTTTCTCTGTGTTTTGCTTCCAGCTAGCGCTGTGACGTAACTGTGACGTCGGCCCTAAAAGGGTCTATATCGATCGATATATCAATATTATGATATTATATACCTATTTTAAACAAACATCTACATTTTAACTCACAAATGCAACCAAAATATATAACGAACATTTATCTGAAATTTTCACATCCTGTACCTCAATTGGGACATTCACAAAAAAAATAGGCCTACACTTTTTTTTTTTTTTTAAATAATAAAGAAAATAAACAATTGGAGAAACAATTCTGGCTGCTACTATGGGCTCAGTGCTAAAAATCTTTTCTACAGATAACCAAATTACAAGCAATAGCAGAAAATAAATACAATAGAACAAAGACACAAGTTCAATAAACAGTGCTTTTCAGGTTTTTCAGCTCAGTCTAAAAAAAAAGAACTTTTCAGGTATGCTACAGAAATGTAATAATCAAATGTAAAATAACTGCATAGTCTTCACTGTATAAATTAAATATAGATTAATCATTTTTTATGTTACAAAGGTTATTTAGTAAGGAGCAGTGACACTTGTATTTTTCTTTGACAGCATTAGATTTATTATTAGTTTGCTTTTACTTTAAGAACAAAAGCACGGATTTAATATAC
Organism: Tor tambroides; assembly: GCA_021397915.2. Lineage (NCBI taxonomy): Eukaryota > Metazoa > Chordata > Actinopteri > Cypriniformes > Cyprinidae > Tor > Tor tambroides. The sequence goes on along the minus strand of JAFVLL020015063.1, from coordinate 42,082 downwards.
TGATACACACGCCTTTTCTTTCTCAACTGTTTACGTTAAGACATATGCCTATAACGACTGTGTTTACTAGGATATTCGCCAAAAAACACGCATTTTGATGTAATCATGTCTGTATTTATTCATCCAAGCACAAAAAGCGAAAGAGAGCTCAATTTTCGCGGCTGTGAGATGTGTGTGTACAGAAAACTTCCGCCAACAATCCCGAACGTTTTTTATGCTCGCCTTGTGCCTTCGGGCAGTCCTTATATCGAGTCCTGATACGTGAGTTTGAATGAGAATGCACGCATTGGCGGCATAGACGGACATTATGTGAAAATGTGGACAGTGCCAAAATAAAGGTGCCTATTTATAATACAGATATCGATATTTTACGTGTGGCATTGATGCATCGTATCATCAGACATTGTATCAATGTATCGATCCATATCGATGAATCATTACACCCCTAGTAGATACTGTAAACAAAATTTTGTTATCTTGGTTTAAAAAAAAAATAAATCACACACAAAAAATAAGATCAACTGATCGCTAAATACACCAGGGATGAACTAATATGGAATATATACATTATTTTGGTAATAAAATAAAATAAAATTACACAAAATAAAATCTATAGTTTTAAATACTATAATCAATCACTAAATGCACCAGGGATGCACCAATATGGAAACTTTGGCCGATGCCTATAATTATTTTGATGTTACGGCTGATAATCATGGGAGATATATAAAATTCTACACTATTTTGGTTAAAAATAAAAAATAAAACACACTAAAAATAAAATCTATAGTTTCAAATACTATAATTGAACTGATAACTGAAAACCAATATGGACACAGAACAATACCAATAGATTATTGTATTGGCTGTCATTAGATATCAGTCTATATTTTAATAGACTGATTACAAACAAACAAATAAAACTAAACAAAACAAACATTCACCTTAAAGTCCAGATTTCCGCATGCTTCAAACTACACTAAGCATCAAGTAAAGTGGGAAACTTAAGACAAATATAGACCAACTTTCTTTAATAAAAGTTCCTTTTATTTTTCTCTTATACAGAAAAAAATATATATCTTTTTTATTCGTGTATAACAAAAGATGGGATGGATACCCCTACTTTTAGTACCACTAACAAATCACATATTGGCCGATACAGATACGACCACTCTTACATTTAAAGAAAAAAAAAAAAAAACAGGTTTCCTCAAACTCTTCCCCCTGCCACTGGTAAACAGACAGTTCTACCTCCAACTCATACCAGTGGTCGAGTTAATAATAATAATAAACAGTCAATTCTGAAGCCAAAGATCACAAAATTCTACCGAAGTGATTTTTGCTTTAGGCTTTGACCTTTTGAACCAACCATCCATGGCTGTGAAATGCCATGTTCTTGATGTGAATATTAAAAGCCCTGAAGCTGGTGACCTGCTGTGACCTCACAACAGCACTGGTAAAATGTGCTGTCATTTGATGAATGTGGCTGTAATGTGTACAAAACAGAACAGAACAAGACATCCTGTTGTAGAGGGAACGAGGGAAACTGTCTGATCCAAACCAACCACAAACTGCGCAAGAAACAAAAGGCATTAGAGACTTTCTCTCTTTTAGGCCCAAGTGTAACAGGAGTCCAGTGTCTGGCAGAGGGAAAGCAATGCTAGCCGAGTACTGCTCACATTACAGTCTGTTCTCACTTTAGAGTTATTCTCCATCAACAGGACACCTTAGAGGAGTTAACTTTTCTACGAAACCTACATCTGAAGTGTCTGTATATAGAACATACACTACCATTCAAAAGTTTGGGGTCAGGATGATTAATGGATGAAATTAATACTTTTATTTAGCAAGATGCACTGAACTGATGAAAAGTGACATCTGAAATGTTACAAAATGCTCCATTTCGAAAGCTGTTTTTCAGAATTATCATCAAAGATTCCTGAAAAAAAAAAATTATCAAATTACCAAATCAGGATATTAGAATGATTTCTGAAGGATCATGTGACTGCTAAAAATTAGCTTTGCGATCACAGAAAAATATAGTAAAACAGAAAACAGTTATTTTGAACTGTAGCAGGCTAATACTTCACAATATTATTGTTTTAGTGTATTTTTAACCAAATAAATACAGCCTTGGTGTGCATGAGAAACTTTTTTAAAAACATTTTAAAAATCTCACTGACCCCAAAAACTTTTGAACGGAATGTTTGCAATAAAAATATGTGCATAGACAGCTCCATCTCTTCAAATGTCTTTACTAAAATCCTCTCTGTACTAAATCAATAAAGAAGCTTACATACATAAATAAATAAATAAATAATAAATTACCACTCTTGTCCATTTTGGTGTTTGGTTTCATAGTTTCACAAAACCAGTGTCTGAACAATTCACATAATCACCACAAAATGTTCAAGACATTTTTACAAAATTAAATACTGCATAAAACTATGGCTTGTGTCCATCCTTCAATAAAGTCTTGTCAATAATTTGGTCAGAGCTGAAGGTTTAAGGTTAAACAAAAAGCTTCAATTAACATCTATCAATTACCACTGTCAAATATTTCAGTGAGAAAGGTAATCAGCACCATCAGCATCTATCTTCATAATATGACATACACTCCCATAAGTCTCTGTCCCTGACCTTAGGTCATGGTTGTTGGTTTTTTTGGCATCTCACTTAAAACATAGCTATACAATACAGGTACAAGCTATCAAACTATTTACAAATCAGTAAAGGCAGACTTACAAAAATGTCCATTTCAGGTGTAAACGCTTGCAATGTAGGCCTACTAGATTTTTCCCATCTATCATGATAACAAATCTATAATTCACCTGAAATGTTTTGATATGACATTTATCAATGCAGAGAAAATCTAGGCCTAACACTCAAAACACCCTGCTAAAATTGCTTCAGTATTTCCTGGGTGAAAATGACACCATATGATTAACCATGCAATGTGATTTCACTGAAGTTGTTTTAGTTTGTCATGTCTTTCAGAGAACACCCATTCAAAACAAGGCAATTACCCAAGATGCCATTCTCTGTGGTACACACAGTGCCATAGCTGTGTCTCCAAATCTAGTGAGCTGCCTATCTAGATAGCATTTCATGGTCATCCCAAAATGCTGTCTACACAGACAGCTCAGTAGGCTATAAGCAGCATACCATATATAAACATTTTGCTGTCCAATATATATAGCAAGCAGAAATGATAACCTCAAAAAAAAAACACCTTTAAAAGACTCCCTTGGGTAGCACGACATCGTGACGTTTCCAAGAATGCCTGACACTGACTAGTGTTTTTCCTCCCCTGTATTATATGATTTATGCCTACATTAATCTAGGTTGTATATGAATTAAATTCGCTAATGTCCACATTTGCAAATCCTCGAGCAGTCCACCATCCATTTCATCACGCAAATGACACATTTCACGAGCACACCATCAACTCCATCCGACGGAAATATGCGATTGCTCAGGCAGACGTCATAAATTTCGGGAGGAAACATTAAAATTGCAACGTTTTCATTGTCCTTACCAAATGTTTTCGTGCAAATGGAACCTCGTACACAACCTGTAAAGGATTTGTAGAAGGACCTGGATGCCAATGAAAGCTGTGATGAGGGTTTTTGTGCCTCCAGTGCTCATTTCACAAAATACAAATAACAGAAATGTACCTGATCTAACGGAAGGTTGGTTATCTCGCTTATTGGCTGTAGTAAGTTGGATCCGGTGCAGGCTGATATCGTCTCAGTAGCCATGTTTCGCTACTGTATTAGTTCTGTGCTGTTCTCTATAACAGTGGCAGCCCAGTTCGCCCCGATTCAATCCCACACACATCCACATCCACCTCTGGAGAGACTGTTGCTGCTTGCTGCTGTCCACTGCTGGTAAAAAACGGCAGTACAACACCCCACAGTCCGCCAAAGGGATTTACAAATCCTACTACAGCTAAGGCTTGGCTTATGAATATTAATTACGACACTTGGCGTTCGGCTGAACTGATTGGCTGAAAGCCAGACGTTGGTAAGGGTGCCCAACTTTCGAACACTCCCAACAAACAATAGACGTCGTATGGACGTGCAGATCATGTCCATATTGCGTCGGTCGGTCCAGGACCAGATCTGTACGTCTACACGACGTGACATCGTAGACCCATTGAAACCAATGGAGCTACGATCAATTTAGGCTTACGATGCTTTTGGGAAACGCAGCCCTGAATGGTTGTTTTGTTTTAATGGACGATTCCGCTGTTCTCTTCACGCAATCATCTGCTCCCTCGTTATTGTGTTTAATTTTCAAGTTTTGTTTACTAATGTACATTTTTAAGATTTATGTTTTTTTTAGTAATTTGCATTTAAAGTAAAAAAAAAATACGTTTAATGTTTTTGATTAATAAATTGTTATTTAGGCTATTAAAACAAACTCTGCTTCGTAAGTCGTACAGTATCCAGTACGTGTATTTGCTGTTTGGTTAGAATGTAAAATGTTAAATGAGCCGGTGAAACGGGAACATCTACGACCGATTTATTTCGATTTATCCACGAATCTGTGCTGTTTTATAAATAGGGCCGACTCAAAAGAACGATTAGTTCAATAATTGGACAATATGGCATATATACAGTATACATTCAGTATAAAATTTGCACATACATGTGCTGCTGAATGCTCATACATACAGTATGCAAATGAAATGCTGGCACACATCTATATCAAATATTCATACATCTACGTAAACAAAACAAAATAAGACGACGACAATGCAGACATAAAAGGACGCAGTGTAGTATAAAATAAATTATGTCTCCATTCCACTAGATGTCACTGGGTGCGCTTATCTAATAGAGAAAATATGAAGTAGAAAATCAAGTCATTTGATTGGTCAGACGAGATCACGTGATATCATGTTTCGCGTTTCTTCCCGTGATGTGTGTAAACATTGCACATGTAACGTTAAATTAATCTGATTGAATGTAGCGAAATAATCTGGCAGCGTGTTGCGACGATGGTGAAGTGTCTGGTCCAAGGATGCATAAACCACAGTGATCTCAGAGAGGGAGAGCAATCGAGCCGTCCGCGCAAGACGTTTTTCAGTTTCCCCAAAGACAAGGCCCGAGTGAAAGTGTGGCTGGCAGCTTTACGGGAGACTGAGCGCGAAATCACAGATCAGCATCAGATATGCGAGGATCATTTCCTGAGCCATCACATTACGCCAAACGGCATCAGCCCGGACGCCATCCCTATTATGTCCCCATTAGAGGGACCGGTCGCCGGCTGGAGCTCGTGTGATGAGCAGGACGAGCACTCGGACCCAGTTGAGGAGGTTGGAAGGGTGCATTGCATATTCTGACAACCAGTTTTCTATAAATCATAAAGGCATTCAGTATTTCTGATATAGGTAGTTGTTGTATTAGAACACTCAACTCATTTAATTTTACTGGTAACATTTATGATTATATATTATTTTTGAATTTGATGGGTCAGGAGTTGTGAATATTTACACCAGCCAAAATGTATACATTGTTTCCTTCCCTGAAACACGATGCATTGATCAAAGCTCCATAAAACAATACTGATACAATTGCCACATTTTGGCAATATAATAATTAAATGGATTATTATTAATGTATTATTGATGCTCTGGCCCATATAAATCATGACCACAATACACGTAAACATGTGATCATATTTGTGAACAGTGTGAAATTTTTTAAAAAAAATATTGTACATTTCGAAGTATTATTACAATAAGTGAAAAAAGTAATAATAATAATTAACATTACCGTTTTATCCAAAAAGCTGTATTAAAATTAATATTAAACAATATTATTTTATTGTTTTAAGCTTTTATTTGGGCCTTATTACCATCTGAGCTCCATATTAACTCTATATTTGTACAGCTGCAAACAGCTGTTGCAACAAACTATTGCATCTTCTTTGAGTTATCAAGAAGTAAAATACATGTGCTCAAATAGCTGGGACGATTTTGCGATTAAATAAGTTGGTTAACGCTATGCAGTATCAAGTGTTATTAACCTTAATGTTGTCTTGAAAGGGTGGAGTTGCTGCAGATGATGATCTTTATGATGTAGAGTTTGAGGATTTTGAGGAAGAAGATGATGAAGATCATAGTCTTGCAGATGATGGTTCACATAGCATGAATAGTCACGTCCAAGGACAGTGTCTCATTGGAAGGTAACACTACATTAAATAACTAATATAAAAGGACTGAAACAGTATTGATTTTTGCCCATTCATTACATAATATGGTTTCTTTTAGTTTAATTAGCAATCCCAACATTTACAATATGAACCAAGCAACGGGAACATCCAACAGACAAGGTATGGGATGTTCTCGTAGATTTTTTATTCATTCACTTTCTGATGCTGCAAAGAATTTAAATGTACTTTGATCAAAGGTTAAAAAATGTCTTACTTTTCATTCCAGTTCAGCATCGCTCTGACGTTGCTCTTGGACGACTGACCAAACACTTCATGCAGCTGCTTCACTCAGCACCGAATGGAGTCCTTGACCTCAATGAGGTTACTCGAAAACTGGGCACAAGAAAGAGGCGGGTGTATGACATCACCAATGTGCTAGCTGGCATCCAGCTAATCAAAAAGACGTCCAAAAACAAGATCCAGTGGATGTAAGTTTAGACCGAACGTTACTTCCACAGTTCCACAACAAGATTTTGTAGATTGTAAAAATCTACAACGCCGTTTGCACCACGCTCTTCCGTCACTTGATTTTTTTTTTATTTTGGTGCATCAATCTGTTAAGTTACTTAGTATAGGAGATCATGATCCGCACTCACGAGAACAGACTTCTTGTTACGTTTTATTTTACATTCATCACCAATGGGAAAAGTCTTTATTTTTACATTCATCACTAATGGGAAAAGTCTTTATTTTTACATTCATCACTAATGGGAAAAGTCTCAAAAATGAAATTTGTCCATTGAAATACATTAGTTGGAAGTGAGTCTAGAGGTTTAATTTACACAGTGATTTTTCTATGTATGTTCAAGGAATCCATCACCAATCAACAGCTTTGGGAACCAGTGGAGCGCCAAGACAAAAGCTGACCTACTTCATCTGAAGTCAACGGAGGAGGCCCTTGACTGGCTCATCAAAGACTGCGCCCAACAGCTCTTTGCCCTGACTGACCTCAAAGACAGTGCTGAATATCCTCTCATATTTCTGTGATAATATTTTTAACAAAAGTTGTAGTAGTGCTTTCAGTTGTTGTGGTCTTAACTGCTGTTGTACCTCAGCTTATGTGACATACGAGGACATCTGTCAGATTGGCATCTTCAAGGACCAGACTATAATAGCCATCAAGGCCCCAGAAGAGACCAAGCTAGAAGTGCCCACTCCCACTGAAGTAAGTGTGAGAGACATGCCGAAAGGCTTTGAGCCTCAGGAGTCATTTTAAAATGTAATATTTAAATTAGGGCTGGGCCAGAGGAAAAAGGTTTCCACTCCAGCAGATGAAGATCCTGCACCTGTGGACTTCTATAAACACAATTATAATTATAATTAGATAATTGTTCCGTTCCTGAACTTGCAGCAGTTGATATTGCATTGGATAGGGCTGCAGAATGATTGACTGAAAACTTTTTTTTTTTCCCATTTGTTTTTACAGATGTTTCAAATTCTGTAGCACCTGTACAGAGTGCATAAGGACCTAAAAGAAGAGCCTTTGCCTCTTTGAGACAAACTAGCCCACCTTAACAGACTTTTGGCCTTTTTGGAGAGACCACTGTGCATATATTCAGTCTGCCGGGGTTTAAGACATCATGTGGAGATTTTTGATTTGTAAATATATGGATGAGTATTTTGAACAGTTTAAAGTATTTTTTCTATAACCATTATGAGGAAACTTGAAGGTTGTCTTTTGAAAAGGATGAGTTTTTTTTTCTTGGACCATCTGACTATGCTGTAAATTAATAAAAATCTGTGGTGGTGGAAGATGGACCTTGGACCCTGTTGTAAATGTGTGCTACGGTTCAAAAGTTTTTTTTGTTTTTTTTTTGGAAGGAAATTAATACTTTATATTTAAAGACATTTACAATGGTACAAAAATGTATTTCAATAAATGCTGTTCTTTTGAACTTTCTATCAAGGAATCCTGAGGAAAAGATTTCATGGTTTCCATTAAAATATTAAGCAGCGCAGCTGTTTTCAACATTGATAATAATGAGAAATGTTTCTTGAGCACCAGATCAGCATATTAGAATGATTTCTGAAGGATCATGTCATACTGAAAACTGGAATAATGCAGTCACAGAAATAAATTACATTTTAAAATATATTAAAATAGGAAACCGTAATAATATTTGACAGTATTGCTGTGTGGAGTCTTGGGGAGCATAAGAGATTTCTTTCATAAATGTTAAAAAAAAATCTTACCCCAAACTTTACTGTGAACTGTTGAGCCACTACTTTGATATTCTGTCGGTTATTTTTTTATTTATTTATTTTTTTTTTGTAAAAATGTATCTCTAGTGCTGAAAATAAAACCAGTCTTTTGAATGTACAGAGTAAAAGTTTTAATGGCTTGTTCGGTAACAGAATTTGGAGAACATACTTGAATGCAAGCTACATGTCACTTAACTGCACTTGCAAAATAAGAGTTGCTCTGCAACTGATAATAGATAAAAAGCTCTATAAAGATCAGAGTAAGGATCCAACAGTATTACAGTTTATAAAAACAAATGGTCCCCATATAAAGCATAGCACTCATCACAGTTCATACATCATTTCTGCATTAAAGTTAGAGGTAATTGCACTTGGAATCGGAATAATTGATAAAGTGAGCCGTTTCCTGAGGTCTTATGTTTGTTAATGTCCAGTGCGCCACCATCCAGCCATAAGGATGGCAATTAGCTAATCCGTTGTTAAATAATCAGTGGTCTCAGGTTTCTGTCACAAAAAGCCTGTGTCTGTGATCTTAGTAAGACAGAATGTATGACATCAGTTAGTGATGAAGTGAACAAACGAGACAGGAAAAACGCCCTTCCTGGTCGGCTCCCCGTCAATGTGGCCCACCTGCAGGACACACAAAAGAGGCATCAAGATCTCACACAATTCAGTCAGCTGATGTGCACATGTACTGTGTAAAGTGTGACTGCGTACTCACCCACCACTCCTTGTCCTCTTCTCCATCCACTATTATCACCTCTCCCTCAGAGAAGGTCAGTTCATCTGGGTTATCAGCCTGACAGTTATACAAGGCCTTTACTCTCTTGGGTCTCTGTTTCTGAAACAAATACAACACAAATGTTTCGGATTTGCCACAGTCAAGTCGCATTTATTTCAAAGAAAAATAACACCGTGTTTGGAGATGTCATTTGGTTTGATGATGTATAATGCAATGAAATTTCTCATTTAATTGTGGCTTATTTTTGAAGCAATATTTTTTAATCTGTTTGAAAAAAGTCAATCAAATGCATTCAAAATATTTCATTTAAAAGAAGAATTACATATAAACTACTGTTAAAATGTTATTTTTTTAAAGAAATTAATACATTCACGCAAGGATACATTAAATTGCTCAAAGGTGAGAGTAAAGACACTTATAATGTTACAAATAATTTCTATTTCAAATAAATGCAGTTATTTTTAACTTTCTATTCATCATAGAATCCTGAAAAATCTGTTACTGTTTCTACAAATGTGACCCTGGACCACAAAACCAGTCTTAAGTGTCAGTTTTTCGAAATTGAGATTTATACATCATCTGAAAGCAGAATAAATGAGCTTTCCATTGATGTAGGGTTTGTTAGGATAGGACAATATTTTACCGAGATACAACTATTTGAAAATCTGGAATCTGATGGTGCAAAAAAATCTAAATATTGAGAAAATCGCCTTTAAAGTTGTCCAAATGAAGTTCTTAGCAATGGATATTACTAATCAAAAATGAAGTTTTGATATATTTACGGTAAGACATTTACAAAATATCTTCATGGAACATGATCTTTACTTAATATCCTAATGATTTTTGGCATAAAAGAAAAATCGATCATTTTGACCCATACAATGTATTTTTGGCTATTGATACAAATATACCCCAGCGACTTAAGACTGGTTTTGTGGTCCAGGGTCACAAATATACTAAGCAACTATTTCAACATCGATAATAATAAGAAATGTTTCTTGAGCATCAGTATATTAGATCAGTATATTAGAATGATTTCTGAAGGATCATGTGTTGTGAAGAGTGGCGTAATGGCTGCTGAAAATTCAGCTTTGCCATCATAGGAATTAATTACATGTTAAAATATATTAAAATAGAAAACAGTTATTTTAAATTGTAATAATATTTTAAAATATTTCAGTTGTTACTTGTATTTCTGATCAAATAAACAGGCTTGGTATGCAAAAGAAACTTCTTTCAAAAACATAGAAAAATTGTACCTACACCAAATATTTAAAAGTTAATGTACTTTTAAAATGACATTTTAATGGCATTTTAATGGTCTTAAATGGTCACTTACAGGTGGGGCCATTCTGGGTTTGGGAGCAGGAACAGGAGCTGGTGCAGAGGCAGATGATGGCCCAGAATCTGGAGAAGAAAGAAAAAAAAACGTTTTAATGAAAATCAGGATTTAGACTTATTTCAACCTAAAATATCTCTCCTTTTTTGGATTTAGATCTGTATTCATTGTGTATGTAAGTATCATTAAATTCACCTGTTTTGTCACTTGTTCGGGAGACAATGGGTGGAGCTTTATTTACATTTGCATCTTTACTAAAAGGACCAACAGGATCCCTGAGAAATATACAGAACAGTGCAGCTGATATAAAGAAGCCATGTCTAACAATGCTACAAAACCAACAGCTGAAATCCCTATAAAAAACACAGCATCTGATAATCTGTTACTTGTAATGAAGCTGGGAGGTGACATCTTACCTAGTGGGGGATTTCACTGGTTTGGGTGCAGGGGCTTTTGGCTGTGCGGGTACAGGAGGAGGAGGGGGTTTATATGAAAATGACGTGGGCATCACTGGAGCAGGTGGCACTATAGGCGCTGGTCTAGCTGGGGCGGGTGGTATAACTGGGGGAGCAGAGGGTGCAGATGGAACCGGAGGCACTTGGGGAAGAGCTGCCTTTGGATCTGGAGGCGGTGGTCTCTTGGCCGCAGGAGGAGGTGGTGGAGCAGGGGGGAGCACTATAGGAGAGACAAGACCTGATATGCATCTGCCTACAAGAAAAACCAGCTTGATTTTTGGAACATGATACCTGGTTTATAGCTGTTCCATAGTAGTTTTAATTGGTAGACCTCCTGGTAGAGCATTATGGAACAACAAACCTGCTATTTCCATTTCAAATAAATGCTGTTATTTTAAACTTTCTGTTTATCAAAGAAAAAATGGATAATGGTTTTTTAAGCAGCACAATGGTTTTCAACACTGATAATAAACATTCAGTGATCGAATAAAAGCAGCCTTGGTGAATGTAAGAGGTTTGTGAAGTATATAACATAAAAATAATAATAATCTTTATAGAAATGGGTGTAAGACTCTACTGAGGTCAGACTCACCATACACTGAGATGTTTTTTTCTGGACTCTGAGGGTTTGAAGGGTCTGAGCATGATCTCTGCCTCCCGACCATCTCCGCTGAAGGACTCCACCCTGACATCACCAACACACATAAATGTGTTCAATTTGTATATGTTTATGACTTTACTGAATGTACATTTGTAAGCAAGCTGCTTTAGAATTAAAGTGTTCACAATTTACTTCCAGAAGATCCTCAACTCACTATGCCTGAATGCTACTCACCCCTTCCCAAAGTACGAGGCAGTAGAGGAGGAATACCCGGCACTCCTGGTAAACCCAAAGGTGGTGGGCTAACATCAAGCATGGTGCCGTAAGTCTCGTTGCACATCATACTAGGAATAAAAGCCCTCTGCTTGTTATTGACCACATTAGCTATATCCCGTGCCAGAGCGCTCATGTTGGGCATCATGGGGCCAGTGCCTGGAATAATACAGCTAACTGGACGATCTTCACGCCTGTTGGGAATGGGCTGAAACACAAAATCAATGGCATAATGATGAGCAAAGTGCTCTATATTCTCTGTGTCTAAATACATTTTGATCTTTATGTAATGAACTAATGAACACATGATCTTCCAGGAATCATTCTAATATGTTAATTTATTGCTTAAGAAACATTTCTTATTATTATCAATGTTGCAAACAGTTGTGCTGCTTAATATTTTTGTGGAAACCATAATACATTTTTATCAGGACTCTTTAATGAAAATTTCAGAGGAACAACATTTATTTGAATCTTTGGTAACATTAGAAATGTCTTCATTGTTACTTCTGACCAATTTCATGCATCCTTGCTGAATAAAAGTATTAGTTTATTGTAAAAAAATCTTAAAGATAGTGTAACTGAATGGCATCTAAATTGCATCTTTTGTGTAAAAAGTATGTTAACCTTGTCTTCCATCTCATCCTCACTCTCGTCCAGGTCATCGTTATGTAGACGCCAGTCATACTCCACATGCACATGGACGTTGAACTTCCCGGTTTGCGCCTGAGTCAGCTGTCAATCACACAACACAGAAGAACATACTGAAGGGGAATTTGTTTGAACACAATCTAAGGCAAGGCAAAGAACTTGCTCTCAAGAAAAGAAGAGAGCAAAAAGCAGGAAAGAGCAAAAACTTCAGGATTTCTGCTGGCATTAAAGATAACAAATATACCCACCAGCTCCTCGCATTTTGTGTGTCTGAGACGCTGCGCCAGATCCAGAGGAGTCTCTCCTGCATCATTAGCTGCAAGAGAAAAACATATTTTTCCAACCAAGTTGTTTTTTCCTTTTATTTCAGACATCACCAAAAAAATTAGTAGTTTACATCAAATACTAATAATACATGGCTTGCAATTTTACTTGATTTGTTTTAAAAAATGTACAAAAATGCAAAATGTCTCATTATTTATTCATTTATTCATTTTTTAAATTCATCTTTTTTGTGTAGTTTGAATTCCTGAGGTTAAAGCAGCAAATTATATGAACTCTTACTAATGGTAACAGATGCTTTTCCCCGCAGCAGCAGCTTCATGCATTCACTATTGTCAGTCAAGCAGCAGTAGTGCAAAGCTGTGCTTCCTTTGGCAGTCTGCTTGTCTAAATTTCCACTGCACACACAAACACATACACACAGATATGGACATGTAAAATGTCTGAATAATATGCTAAATCTTATTTTAGCTAAAATACAGAACATCAGTGGAGCACCTGTTCTGTACAAGGAAGTCCACAATATGGAGAGAGTTCCGGTCCACCATTCGTACTGCAAGATGTAGCGCTGTCTCACCTGGTTCCTGTCAGTGAAAAGCAAAGATATATATATATATATATATATATGAAAAAAAAGATACTGATGCAAAACACACTATATGTATTTGATTCACTAAAATGAACCAGCCCATAAAAGTCATTTGTTCATGAATCAGACTACACGGGTGGTGTTAGATATTGTTTTTGTGTGCGGCCTCAATAGAAAAAGAAAGTGCACAATGACTCCAACCTACAACTCACATGTTGGTTAGTTTGTTGAATGGTCTCCATCAGGTCCACTCCTTCAGCGTACACCTGGATCAGAGAGAAGATGTCTCGGGACTTCACCGCATCACACAATGCGTGCAGCCGGGCTGCGTTATCTGCATACTTCTTCTGAGCGAAGCGCTTCTCTGTGTATTTGGCTGTAATGAAGTCTTTTCGTACCTGCCTGAAGGACAATTGTGAGAGAAAACATTGTAATGAAATTTATGATGTGAAGTCTAAACTTGGGATTTAAAATCCAATTAAAAATGAAATAAACAAAAGATCTTAATGTGAGACATGTATAATGAATGAAAAAAATTGATGTCAATGAAACAGATCTATCGCTCACATGTCACTAGAAGGGCTGGGTTTAGGGATCTCCTCTGCTGACAGGTTTGCTTCCATGATTTCATTGAACCCTGCATTGCCCACGCTGTTAGCAAGCTGCAACCAATTTAATACCATCACAATCTGCATGTTTGCAATTTATGCTCAAAAATGACTGATTTGTCGCAAGACTTTACCAAGAGTTCAGATGTCCCCAAGACATCCAGCGTCAGAGACTGTATTCTGGAGTAGTGGACTCCCATTTCCCGATGGATTCCAGAACATTCGATGCAAATCAACACACCCAGGTTTGTGGAGAGCCATGTTGGATCTGCAGTAACAACAAGTGAAAAGCCACTGACGTATCATTTGAATTTCATACAGGGTTATCTTTTCTAAAGAAAAAAAACTTTGATCTAAACAGTAAAACAAGTTCTGCTGGGATGACTAAGTTTCATACAATGTACAAAGAGAAGTGGAAAGGCCAGATGAAAAACAGGAAGCACAGGGTGTAGATTTCATTTAAAAAAAAAAAAAGCAGAGTGAGCTGAGGCAAGAATCGCACTGTCCTAAAACGGCTGTTTTAGTTTGTGCAAATAATGCGGAAAACAATTAATTTGATTGAGTGATTATTTACATCTTATTCCATTCCAATGACATTATTTACAACTCGGGGATCAAACCTTGTAGGATTCAAACTGGCAACAATTCAGTCCCCAGCCCAGATGCTTAACCACTAGGTTACATCAATCCTATATTGCTTACTGGAAGCTCCACAGTCACAGCACACGTCATTGCCGCTCATCTTCTTCACCTCTCCCACAATAGCCTTGGTCAGGGCCCGTACAATGTTGTTCTCACCCTCCTTCTGATCATCCTTAAAGGCGTTGTTTAGCGCCTCCTCTTTACTATTCTGGAGCACAGACACCCATCTGAAAGGTACACATGAACAGATTAAAAGAAAGAAGTGATGGACATAATAATTACATTCTCACATGGTATTTATAAAATCATGTAAAATTCTCGTAAGAGCACACACACACACACACTCACTTCCACACTCACATTTGACACTCTGCTTCATCCTCTGCCTGGAAGTGATACGTTCTGTCATCTAGAAGATGGAAGAGAACAGTAAGCAAATAAAAATGGCCAACCAACCATATGAACCATGACAGACTCTGAGAATACTGGCTCTGAATTTATGAGAGTATTGGACTGTGCTTGTTGTAAAAGTATATTACGTGATATAAGATCAAAGCATTTTTTCTCGTCTGGGTTACACTTCACTTGGCAGGTTAAGAGGTTCAGGTTTGCTGGCGGTGCGTTGGCCTGCAAGAAAGAATGAGCAGAAAAAATGGGTATATTTAGGGATTTACTACCCACTAATGGCAATACCCACTGAAATGGGCTATATAGAATTTATTCTACATATATTAATTATGTTTATTAAAATAATATAAAGAATTATGTGTGTGTTATTTAATAAATGTAATAAATATATATTTAATAAAGATATTTTTATAAATATTTATAAAATTATAGTTTAGAAAATGGTAATAAAATATAAAATATAATTTAGAAAATGGTAATAAAATATGACAAGAACTAGAATAAAATAGAAAGGTATGTAACAAAACATGGTCAGGTCAAAGTAAAGTATACATATATATATATATTAGTGCTGTCAATCGATTAAAAAAAATTAACTAATTAATCGCACAATTTTCTAAAATTAATCGCGATTAATTCCACCTAACATTAAAGTTTTTAAATATACTTTTATATTGCAATAATTTCGCATTCAATCTTCAAATGTGCAATGTACAAACAACATAAAGACAGTATATTTTTAATATTTCTTTAATGGCATCTTTTTTATGATTGAAGGCCAGCATCACTGATATCAACACTACTGATGTCTCTATAAAATAGTTTTTTCCCCTTAATATTTAACCATTGACTATAGCCAGTCAGCATTACAGTATAATTTAGATCTATAAATTAACATTTATTAGACTTAACTTCTAATTTAAGTGAACTTAAAACAATCATCACATGAACCTATAATAATAAATTACATACTGTATTTAGCTACTTGTGCCCTTCAGCAGAAATATACAGAAAATGAATACTTACCAAACACTAAATTCTAAATTAAATATAGATGAACCCCTTAAAGCTATAAAAGTTATTGATTTCCTCTTTTTTTCTTTGGTTCTTGGATTAATAGACATCATAGCAGCTGGTTATTAGCTTATTTGCCTGCTATAGCTTTAAAAGCTGCTGCTGCTGAACATGATGCGGGTCTGACATGCAACTCTCTTTACCTTTTCTGACCCACTTCAGGTCTTAAAGTCTCTACTAATGAGCGTCTCTACGAGTTGAATCGGGTGTTTTAGATGAGGGAGACAGTGCTGTACCTTTTTTAAAACCATTTCAGAGACACGTTCTTAAATGTGACGCATATATAACATATTGCATGCATTCACGCAGATTTAAGGCAGCTTTAATCGCCTTTTTGGTAACTTCATGCCTTAACTGACGGCATAACTAGGACATTGCATGCACGCAGTTTCTTTCGCTGTATGATATGAAATGATACAGGCTACAGCGCGCACCGGCACCTTTGTGCGTGTATTTGAAGAGCACGCGCTACGAGCACAGTATCTTTTCCGTGCTCGTTTGACTCGTGCCTGGCGCGGAGGCGAAGTTAGAGCACGTCTGAAACGTCTCCCGTTTGATGTGGTCATAAAGACGTTCTGCATCTAAATAAACGCAATCCTTTTCAAGAAAAAAGAGACGGAGGCAGCAGTTGCGAATGGGGTGGCCAACCCTAGCCCCGCCCCTGCGTTAATTGCGTTAAATATTTTTAACGCGTTAATCAGAAAAAATTAATCGCATGCGTTAACGCGCTAATTTTGACACCACTAATATATATATATTCTATTCTACTTTCAGAACTTATTTTACATACAGTAATTTTATTTATTAAAATTCTATCATTTTAATAAATAAATAGGTTTATATTATATTATATTATATTATATCTTCTAGGTTGTAAAAAGATGTATTTTATAGAAATAAATGAGTAAACATGATAAATGTTTTTATCCTTCCATTCCTTAAATGCACCTTGGATGTGTTCTGATCTGTATCAACACACTTCTTTTGTCAAATGAAGCCACTAAATGGTATTTTTATATTATGTTCTTCAAACACATTGTTGAAATCAAACTCTGTAAAAATGGTGGAGACAACCGTGCAAAACTAAAACATAATTCTGAAAGGAATTACACACACATAGCATAATTTTGTTCCCCTACCGTTCCATGAGAAATAGTCAATAATCCATTTTTCACAGTGCACTTCCTTTTCTGCCAAACTTTTCTCAGTCTGTAAGGTGGAGAGAGGCCTTCATCATCCAAACATTACAGAACATTCATTCACTACCCTTAAAAAGGATGCGCTGGACTTATAATGCATGTGAATATCATTAAAGTGCCAGAAAAACTCACCCCTCACTGCGTTTGAGGAGCATCCCAGAGCGCTCAGTGCCATAAGCTTTATTGCCCTGCAGCTGGTGAAGACTATAGCCTGCATTCTGCTTTGACTGAAGGTCCTTTTACCACACAAACAAACAAAACAACAAGATTTGCCACAAAATTAAGCAATCATCCTATCAATCATAGTTTCCAAATATTTTTTGGCTCACCTCCTTACACTCTGACTGTAGGGCAGATTTGAGAATATCTCTCAGCTGCATCAGCTGTTTCCTTTCTGCATCTTGTGTCTGCTTGTTCTGCAATGCACACACAAACAATGAAATAAGAATATAAGAAATAAATGACTGTGTAAATAAAGAATACATACAGGATCAGACAGTGATATCAAAAAACGTACTGCAGTTAAGTCTGTTGCAAGTTTTTCCATGAAAGATTTCAAGTTGTCCACAACTTTTAACCCATCCTGGAAGAAACTGTGTGGAAATAGGAAACCATTTCGTTTAAAAGTCTCATATGAAAATTAAATGTATTGTTGCTGGGAGAATATTATAAACAAACATACTTGCACTGGGCATGAAAGTATTTGATGAGGTTTTGGAGCAGGTCAGCTCCCTTCTTGACTTTAATTTCATTCACCTTAATGAGATACTAGGACAAAAAGTTACAGACTTAAGTATGAAACAATCACTTCAACTGCTGTCTTTTGCTTTAACTATTTGGGAACTAAGTTTCAAAAGAGATATGTTCAAAATGTAAAAGTGTGTGTGAACTCGGGTCACCTTGCAAAATAAACAACAACTGACTTTTCTGTAGTCATGTCTTATATTACCAAGGGCAAGAAGTAAACCAGGACCATCACTGGTGCTCATACGAAAAAATAAAGTGACGCCATTGCTGATGCTGGTTGTATGTGAACCACATTCCTTACTTCACACATCTGAAGCTGAAAGAGGCGTCTCTCTTTCTCCATCTCTTCTGCAATCTCTCCTCCGCTGATCTCTGTTCTAATCAGGCCGTGCTGTTTGGCATGTTCCCGTTTTTCTTTCTCAATCTTGCCCCTGTAAAGAAGTTTAGAGCATTGACATGACAAAAAATGCTAGCATATGTACTTAACTATGCACAAACATGATTAGGCTTTCATCAATGCCTCATAATGCACAAAAAACAAACCATATGCCGGTGCTGTTGTTGACTTAAGGTATGGCCCCACATTATAATAAGCCCTTCATCTATGCTACAGGCCCAGAACTTAAAGGGATAGTTCACCTTTTTAGCTCAAACATCTGAAATGACTAAACCTCCATCTGTGTAATGCAACCTACCCTTCCCCTGTATGCTAGATTGAAATAAACTAATCTTCAGTTATTAAAAGTATGCTCAGAATGTGATTCCTTTTGTCAATCATGCTGTAAAGAACAGGAATATCTGAAAAATATCCCGTCTCTAAGGGCTTCATGAGTGTCCAAGGCTTAATGTTCACTTATCAATCTGTAACTATTACTTGCTTACTAATTTTTTATATTTTTTTAGGTTAATATAAAGAGGTTAATAGGTACTTACAGTTTGGTTTCATAATCCTTCCATGCTTTATCAAAAGGCTTTTTCAGATCCTGATGAACAAATGAGAGCACAGTCAACATATGAAGAGACTTAAAGGTCAAGTATTAAAAAAAACACCATAATCATTGTATTTGTGAGAATTCATTGTATTTTTAAATAAATAATGAAAAAATTAACATTGATTTTTTTTACATCAGCATATTCATCATGATATTTTACATCAGCAAGGATCATGTGACACTGGCCACTGAAAATTGAGCTTTGCCATCACAGCAATAGATTACATTTTAAAATATATTAAAATAGAAAACATCAATTTATTTTAAATTGTGATAAAATTTCAGAATATTACTGTTTTACTGTATTTTTGACCACAAATGTTTGAACAGTATATGCATATACATATATTGTCACACTTTAGTTCAGGGAGCAATTCTCACTATTAACTAACTATTAACTTTGACTTTTGCCACAGTAAACTCCTAATTTGCTGCTTATTAATAGTTAGTAAGCAGGGCTTGACATTAACACCCACCAACCCGCCAAATGTGGGTGGATTTCAGAAGTGGTGGGAAGCACGGTCATTCTCACTAGCCTCTTTGGCGGGTTGAATTTTATATAGCTTAAAGGCAGTCGTGGTTTAATGGATAGAGAATTGGACTTATAACCCAAAGGTCATGGGTTCGAGTCTCAGGTCTGGCAGGGATTGTAGGTGGGGAGAGTGAATAACCAGCACTCTCTCCACCCTCAATACCATGACTGAGGTGAGACCCTTGAGCAAGGCACCGAACCCCCAACTGCTCCCCGGGCACTGCACTACTGTGTGTGTGCGCACTTGGATGGGTTAAATGCAGAGGACAAATTCTGAGTATGGGTCACCATACTTGGCCACACACCACTTCCCTTTCCCTAAGAGAGCTTGACATTAATGCTTGTCTAGGACAAGTGGATTTTTTTGAAGGGGCAAGTGAAAGAGAAGTTTTTTTCTTGCCTGACTGGACAAAATTTTGGCGAGAATGATTCTCATTTTATTACATTTGGTGTAAACAGCAATTGATAATGGATAATCAATAGTAACAAGGTCGCAGTCCAGCGAGGGCAGGGGCAGGGGCAGGGGGGAGCAATCAAACTCAGGTTCGGACCAGGCAATCAAACCAAGTGTGAAAGCACCCTAAGAGATCTAAAATGTGGAATAAAGCATTAATATGTGCTTTATAAGTACTTATAAAAAGCCAGTATGCTAGCAATATGCATGCTAAAAAGCAACTAGTTAATAGCGAGAATTGGTCCCTAAACACACAAATTTTTATACAAATATTTTTTATTGCATACCCCTTTGACTCCTTTAAGGTCTCCCTTCAGCAGACTGTCTAGTGGAAAAGTGATGATGTTACTCATGTTCTGCAGCTGTGGGCACAAAAGAGGACATTGGGAGCTTCAAAACAAAGTGTATAGTTTGTGTAATTACATATATCTGTGTGAAAACGCTTTACATGTAACTCGCAGTATCTCCAGCTACTTGTGAGCCACAGGCATGGAGCTACAACAGATGGATGTCAGAGACTTGCTCACCAGGTTCTTAAAGAGACCAGTGAGCTCCTTTGTGAAACCAGCAAATTTGAGGAAGTAATCGGGCATCTCAGGGTCATCTTTGTACACAGTGTTATCCGTAAACCTCTCCAATGCCTGGATGTACTGCTCCTCATTCTCTACATGAGCTGAAAACACATAGAATCAGTCTGTCAGTCATTATTGTTATTATTATACACAAAAACCTGTTTGGTGGTCAAGGATACTTTATGCATTGTCCAAATGTCACCTTATAAAGCTCATTTGTTTTTAATACACTTTGCTTGACCTTATCTCAGTGGTTCATGCAGGCATGAGCAAACTCCTGTCACGTGGGCCTTTTCCATTCCTACCACTTGCAAAAAAATACTTCCTAGTTTATGAGTAGAGTGCTGTAGAAAAGAGCTTAGTAACCACTCCCCAGTGGTGTGCAGTACAGCAAAAGGCCAACAGGCTGTTTAAGATCTGGATTATTATAAAGAGGAAACAACGTGCTCACAAAGCCTGCTTCCTTCACTGAAGGAAATTCACTAAAAAGGAACTGCCACCCATTTAATTATTTTAAAAATGAATTTATTACAACTTATTCAACTAGTTTTCAGAATTTGCCCAGTTTTAAACCCCCTCACAGGGTACTCATTCTGATGTCAATGTTTGTGTAAACCAATGTTATTTTAGTATCATTTATATAATATTTTAGTATTTATTCATATTTTGAAAACAAATGTTTTAAAAAACTTCTTCTTTTTTTTTATTTAAATTGTAGTTTAAGTTTTAGCAATTTTCTGATGGGCTTCAGTCATTATTATTATTTTTTTCCCTAAAATATTTCTATTTAGCTTTATTTTATTTAAAAATGTTCTACGCAAATGATCAAACTGACATCATCAAAGTACGCCATTCCAGAAGGGAAGCACATTTTCCAATTTTGAATACAGATTATGAAGACAAACACATCTTTTCCGTAGATTCATTTGAATGGGTTAACTGTTCAACCACAAGTACTCTGTAAAAATACTCTCTATTTTGATTTCATGCAGATTTTAACAGTAACATCACTGCAGTAAACTCTGAAAAAAATTTCTGTACAGTATTACAGCATGTGCACAGAACAGGTAAGATTACTTAAAGACTATGATAACCGCTCACCAGTAATAGATTTAAAGAAAAATTTCATATATGACAATCTAGCTCTAAATTTGTACATGGAACACAGCAGTAAGAAAAAAATGAAAGAGAGAGGGGAAATAAGCAGGTTCTTGCTGGAACAGGTATCGGTGATTCTGGTAGGAATGAGAGGAATGTGTGAGGTAGAGCACAAAACCTGCTTGCTAGAGTAACAATGACTTGAATCACATTGTATATGAAACCAAAAGCTTTGTCCAGGATATTATTATATACTGTATTATTTGGCGCTATTTGGGTAAATGGGCTTAACAAAACAATTATACTGCTATTCATACAGTCAAAAAAAAAAAACTTTCAAAACCGATGAGCTTTATAGTACAAAATAAAAGTGCAAAATTTGCACAAACCTATTGGTTATTGATTAAGGCTGAGAGGCAAATGATCATTTGTAAAACTCACTCAGACCAGAGCTGTTTATGGCCTTGACTGACTTCTTTATTTTGTGCAGCACACTGCGGTCCAGATCCAACGCCTGCAAAACAACATCAATCATTTTCTTAGATGGATGTTTTGTGCTGAACAGACCAGTTCTAAATACACAGGATGATTAAAAAAAAGGAAGATAACAACGTGAAAAATTGGTTTATTTACACAATGAGGAACAAACTGCACCAATAAGACCTGCATCTTTACTTAATTGCCTTAAAATGCTTTACAATGATTAAAAATGCTGCATATTCTACACTCTCAGAAAAAAAAGGTTGTCACTGGGGTGCTTACTTTTCAAAAGGTACACTTTGGTACCTTATTTACCCTTAAAGGCACATATTTGTACCTTGAAGATACATATCAGTACCTAAAGTGTATGTATTAGTAACCTTTGAAAGGATACCACCCCAGTGACAGCTTTGGTATTTCTTTTCTGAGAGTGTCATGCATTTACATTTATGCATTTGGCAGATGTTTTTATCCAAAGTGACTTACATTGCATTCTACACATTTTATTAGTTCTTTTTTTTCCCCAGGAAGGGAAGTTTAAGTTACAGGATTTCCTAATAAAAACAAAATCTTTTTGTGCATAAAGTAGGTCAAATTATAATAACAAATGTACATTTGTAACCCAGTTTTGTACAGCATTGTGTTTATACTTCCCTCTCACACACATGATTGAATTTACATCCAGACATACTCAGATAGCCTGTAATTTATCTGCCCATCACTCATGCTGAATCACACTCTGGGAATTTTGCACAAAAAGAGCCGAGTGAAGTAGACAGACTTGTGGCCTAAATTTTGTGTTTATGCAGGAGTCATGTCTGGTACAAGAGCAAGACAAAATCATCTGATGAGGGATAAGCCTGGTGCCCGCCAGCTGACAACACTCATATGTTTCCGGCTGTCACAGTCTGTCTGACATTCAGCATTAAGAGTGTTATGATGAAACATTCACTACCATTCAAAGGTTTGGGATCCGTAAGATTTTTTTTTTTTAAGAAATTAATATTTTTATTCAGCAAGGATGTAATAAACGGATCAAAAGTGACAAAGATAAAAAAAATTATAATGTTACAAATGACAAAATATGAAATAAAAGCTGTTTTTTTGAACACACAACAAATAATTCTGAAAAATATATTACGGTTTCCACAAAAATAAACCAGAATAACGCATATTAAGCAGCATAACTCTTTTCAATATTGATACTAAAAAGAAATGTTTCTTGAGCAGCAAATCAGCATATTGATTTCTGAAGCATCATGTGACACTAGAGTAATGGCTGCTGAAAATTCAGCTTTTCCATCATAATAAATGATCAAATTTGTGTGTTAAGAGTAATTAAAAATTTTCAATTTTTTTTTTAATTATTTTAAATTGTACTAATATTTCACAATATTTTGATCAAATTAGTGTAGCCTTGATGAGCAGAAAAAAAACGTATGAAAGAGATTTCTTTCCAAAACATGAAAAAAATCTAACCCTAACTTTTGAACTGTAGTGAACATGTTTATGTTAGTAAGTTTTCAATATGGTAACATTAAATCTAAAGTTGTGAGAAAATATGGATACTGTCTCTCAACATTTTCCTCACTGAAAACATATTAAGCTTATAACATCAGTCAAAATATACTAAAGTCAAAAAGCTTTCCTATTTAATTATACTTTAGTACTTTAAAAGAGTCACTTTTTTCTTAGCTTTAGAAATGGAATGATGGAATTAAGTAACATTCATTCAAAACCTTTGTAAAGTAATCTGTTTAACCACAGATTTCTCAATGTGGAGATGCCTTTTCACAATGAAGAATCACTGTAGTAATGTTCAAATAGTTAAAATTAAAGACTTTTTTATAATTAAATCGATTATTTTTATAATTAAATTATAATTGGCTATACAAATTTAGCCAGGACTTTAATTTCATCCATCGGATACTTTTAAAAGATACATTTTTCCTTGGAAGTACAAAAATAAGTATTGTAATAAAGTACAATATTTCAAGCACTTTACACCCCTATTTACATCTCTAGGCTGTTCAAATACAACACTTTTTAGAAATTGGCCTTGTATGAAAGAACTGTACAATCTGAGCTCACTGGTTCATCAAAAAAAAAAAAAAAACAGAGAGTGACCGAACAGGGCCACAGACCCATAAAAAAAGCTGTGGAAAAACAGTGAGCAGACGTGTGTGTGCGAGAAGGAGATTAGACGGGACAAGCTGGGACAAGAAGCGGGACAGCCATCCCGCCTTAGCCTTGAGGAATGAGAAAAGATGAAGGGAAAGAAACAGAGAACAGAAAGGGCGAGAAAGAGATGAGAGATATTAACTGCACTGGGGTTTCCATCAAAGGCAAGTCTCAGCAGGACACCACGCAGAGGGATGGAAGAAGCGGAAACGACAGCAAAGAGTTTACCAACTGCCATTTTTATGGTGTCTGTGGGTGTACGCAGTCCTCACGCTACACAGAAAGACCATATCCAAATATTTAAAGGGTTTGACAAAACAACCGCATCATCTGACATCACTTTATAGACAAGCAAACTTATGCATAAAGAAATGTGCACAACATCCAGCTCCTTTACATAAACCATGAACATCTGTTTACTTCAGCTACTTCCTTCTTTGAGGCTGAATGCAAATGGGGTAGTGCCAAAGGGCAATTCATAAAGAGTGTTTCCCTCTGTGTAGCCCAGTCACACGAAAATGCCAGTTCCTCTAAGAGCCCGAGGCAGTGGATTTTACTCATGCCTGCTTACCAAAAATCACCTTGTCCTTGACACACTATGTATGTGTTTATACTTGTAGCTCAGCTCTCTTGGTTCTTTTGGTCAGCACTGAAAAAGTAAATGATACGTTTAGTCTTTGATCATTTTTACCACATAACCTAAAGATACAAAAGGGAAAAGATATGGTCACAGCCTGATTGGACAACTTTTATGACGCACATTTTGCATGCTTACCGAACATCTAAAACAACGCTGGCCTAAATGTACTCATTGCATGTGTGCACATATGGTGGTATATTACAAGCTTATAAATCACAAAGAGCTTACAAAATGTGTAAAAGAGTCAGAACAGCACCAGAAATTCCTCTTTTGCATAAATGGAGATCTGCTGCAAGGAGATGATGGTTCTGATGCCTGTACTGAACTGTAACTGGGCAACACAGCTTCTATGACAAGAAGAACCAGATATTTTGTTGGACCATATATCATTTGGTCTACTTGTTTGGCCCACTCCACGGTTCGAATGGCAGCGTTCACACTTATTCAAATGAACCTCACTAAAAGTGCAGTTGCACCAGAGTTCATTTTAATCAAACCAAACCTGCCAAGTGTGAACAGATCCTATGAAAAATCTCCTTTATGAAGTGTTTGGGCTGCTTCTTTGTCATCATTCAGAAATTACTGATACTTCCCTCGTTCATCAGAGGTCAACATCTTTAGTTCAAGTTCAGAGTCAGAGTGTAAAAGAGGCAAAAGAGGAAGAGCTGCAGAGCTTCTTTAGATTAACAGCACAAAAAAGAGTGTCATTCTTAGACATGAGTAAAGTTCAACTAGATCTACTATTCTGATGGTGAAACAGGCGGACAGAGTTCAGAAGTGTTTCCACAAAGCAAGCTCTTTTATATTTCCGATGAAGAAGTAACTGCAATTTTTAAATTAACGCAAACCTTTAAAAGAACTACAGGACATATAGTTGTTCCTATTCATAGAGATCAGTAGTATATAAAAAATGATTGCACACAGATTTTTTTCACATAACTTTCTACCTGATCTAATTATTAAAATGACATCAAAATTGGTGTAAACAAATTACTGCAGATGTTACCACACAAAACATATTATTAGGTTATCTGACACAATATTTTTTACAAAGTAAGCTTAACTTTTCTAGTTTCTAACTTTTCCTAGAAAATAAATGAAAAAATTTCTAGTTAGAAAAAAAGTTGATGTACACTACTCATCATGTGGACTAATGCCCACCAAGACTCAACTGACATCTGAAATCTAGTTAACAGTATCGTGCATGGGTCAACCCTTGAATACTGTAAAAAAAATCATTTTAATTTACAGATAGACTAAACTATCAAATGAAGATACTGTTGACACAACATAAACATTTAATTTTTGTCCATATTTAAGCCATTTAGTTTGAGCAACACATATAGCAATAACTTGCAATGTCAAGTTTGGAAAGGATAGTCTAGCTAACAGGCTGTTGATCATGCTCAGTTTGATTACTGATGATGCACTTGAATTTATGTTTTTGGTCAAAGCATGGGGACTTATGATGACAAATATTATATTCGTAATTTATGTATGTTTTAGCTCCATATAGTTTTTTGATTATATTTTGTCAGAAAAGTTGTGTTATGTTTCAATTCATCATTATGTTAGTGTTCTCTTCTGTTAAGCATCTTCCATTTCAGTGATTAAGTGTGTAAGTAACTCTATATAACCTTCTCAGTTTGCTCAACAAACTGATACATAAGCCAGACAAAACACTTATTGAATTTAGATCCACAAGCAAATAACATTTTGAGTTTATAAAACTTATGTTTTTGACTTCCCCAAACTTCTGATTTCTGACAGTATATTATGGCAGTACCATTGTGAAGTAAAAGTAAAATATTGCGCAACCACAGTATGTCACCAATTCTATGACACTTTTTGATACTTTGTATTAGTTGGGGTCTTGTGAATAGTTTTAAATGTTCATCATTTTAGCATTAGAAAATATTCCACCATCTTTTTGTGTTTGTCTTATTTCAGTAATATCTGTATTTGTTAATAACAGCTCTGTTACCTCAGACAGGCACAGGCCTGTATAAATCAATGCTATATGCATTTATTAATAACAACTCGCTGTTAATGGTAAATGTATGTGATATCAGGTTCATTATGTGACTTTGATACATATAAAAGACTGAAATTGCTAACAAGTTAAGAGTGGCGTCAACATAACAGCGATAAGAAGAAGTTACATGAACCCTTGAGAAACATGGGCGAGGTTCACTTCCAACATGGGATACACTGAGCTTTGGTGCTACAAGAAGGAAGTCATTTTCCAGGCTCCTTTTGTGAAGTTGACTAACTTATAGTATTAATTTTACTGAACCAATGTTGTGAAGTTAGACAGCACACTTTATGTGATACAATTATACAGATACAATTCATAATTGCGCACATGGCGCTAGTCTGTAAATTGTATTATACTGTACATCCGTATTATTGACATTGTAAAGGTGTTTTACCTCTTCCAAAGCGGCAACTGTATTCCTACAGTGAGCCATGCGCGTGCAGAACACTGATGTTGTTGGTGCTTTATAGTCCTCATTGGTAATGTCCATAAACTCCGGTACTGTCAGTTGATCAGGCATGATTATTCCCTTTAAATCAAGACTAAAACCAAGACGAGAAACACAAAGTGTGTTAAATGTTGTACTTTACTAAAAGACCGCACGAAACCCGTTTCAAACTCAGTCCGTGTCAGTCATTCCTTAAAGTATTTAGTTTAAAAAGTTCCGCATGGAGTCCAAACAGATCAAAACGAAAACGAGGCAATGAGAAGTTCATTCGTCTTTGAATAGAGGAGATAAACAGCTCCATCACACGCGCAAGTGACAACACTTCTGGATTCCACCCATTCGTACCTGTACAGTGGAAGTTCACTGTACATATTATTTGTAGGCGGAATCATATCGCCCGTCAATCATATCCAGTCTGCCAATGAGAGAGAACTCCTGACCTTGCTGTCCAATCAGAGTTGAGGGACGTAACCTAATGCTGTGAAATCCTGAAAAGCTGAAATAATGTTAGAAAAACAAACAATACGCTTTTAACGTATCACACATTTTTCCACAGAATATTTTAACAAAGTGTTAACTTTTGTACAGTGGCAAACGGCAACAACATCTCGTCTTGATTCGTAAGGGTTTTTTTAATCTATAAACATATATATATATGTTTACATATGTTATATGTTTATATATATACTTTCCCCAAAGCTTTTCAATATAATTTGATAACCTATTTAACTATCCGCTTTAGTTAACTTTTTTCTTTTACTTTACGTTCACGTCGAACTTTTATTTTGACTCATGATTACACCGGAAGTACTTGTCTCATGCCTATGATGTGTGGTTCTCAGTGCTCACGATCGTTGTATATTATTATTAGAAGTATCGATGGATATTGAATAAGTAATTCTTAGTTAAGTGTAAAATACACCACAAGCATGGCTACAAAACGTAAAGCGGATGTACCAGTGCCTGCAGAAGAGAGTGATCAACTCCTCATAAGACCACTGTGAGTTCAGTTCATTCATACTGTGTTCAATTATAGTTCTATTCCGCGCCAAATGTTTTGGTGACTTACTGTTTGACTTACGGTTTTCAAATAATAAACACAATATTTAACAGGACCAAAGTGATATTAAAAATGTTTGCACCAGTGTTAATCCTTTCTCTGAGTACTGTAACTATTAGATCTTCCTTACTGTATTGTTTCTAACAGAGGAGCTGGTCAAGAGGTAGGCAGGTCCTGTATCATCCTGGAGTTCAAGGGCCGTAAAATCATGGTAAACTAAATTTTGAGCTCTGTCCTGCTTTTGATGGTTTTGACAGATGTATTTTTGACATGCCATGTCTTTGCAGCTGGACTGTGGCATCCACCCTGGATTGGAGGGCATGGATGCATTGCCTTACATTGATTTGATAGACCCAGCTGAGATTGACCTGCTCCTCATCAGCCAGTGAGTTTCAATCGTAAAATGAAAGAAATCAAGTCAGTGATGTTCAAACATCTGCTGACCTCCTTTTTCTCTGACAGTTTTCACTTGGATCATTGTGGAGCCTTGCCATGGTTTTTACAGAAGACAAGTTTCAAAGGGAGGACTTTCATGACCCATGCCACCAAAGCCATTTACCGCTGGTTGCTTTCAGACTATGTGAAAGTCAGGTACAGCAAAGCTCTTGTTTCAATATAAAGCAGCACTTTCATTTTTCATAAAGAACCAGCTCTAATATATTGCATGATTTCCTTGATTCTGAAGCAACATCTCAGCGGATGACATGCTGTACACCGAGACTGATCTAGAAGAAAGCATGGACAAGATCGAGACCATCAACTTCCATGAAGTGAAAGAGGTGGCTGGCATCAAGTTCTGGTGCTACCACGCAGGCCATGTTTTGGGAGCAGCCATGTTCATGATTGAGATTGCAGGAGTGAAAGTAGGTGTAGCTATTTCATTCAGATCTTTTCAGTAATACTCACACTCAGTTTGTGCTGATGATCATGGTCGTTCTCTTTAGCTACTGTACACAGGAGATTTCTCACGTCAAGAAGACAGACATCTCATGGCAGCTGAGATTCCCAGCGTCAAACCAGACATTCTTATCACAGTATGTACTAGATTTTATGCTGGTAACATGATTTATGTTTTTCTCTGGTCCCACCACAAACATTTTTTTACTTGTTATTTATGTTTTATTTACAAAATAAATACATTACAACATATGTTATGCCCTCTTCTTTTCTATTCATGTAGGAGTCTACATATGGCACACACATCCATGAGAAGAGAGAGGAGAGAGAGGCTCGTTTCTGTAACACGGTCCATGACATAGTGAACCGTGAGGGCCGCTGTCTCATCCCTGTGTTTGCTTTGGGTCGAGCCCAGGAGCTGCTGCTCATTTTAGGTAAACTCCAGCAGTTCAGAGTCTCAGCTTCATCAACAATGCCTTACTGAAGTTCTGCATGTCCTCTGTTTCAGATGAATACTGGCAGAATCACCCTGAACTCCATGACATTCCCATCTACTATGCCTCATCCCTGGCAAAGAAATGCATGGCGGTGTACCAGACCTATGTGAACGCCATGAACGACAAGATCCGCAAGGCCATCAACATTAACAACCCGTTTGTCTTCAAGCATATCAGCAATCTTAAGGTTGGCATCTTCAAAATCTATGAATAGACCAGACAGAACCTATATGTATTATGATTTAATTTTGTGAAGTAATTTGGTTGCTTCAACTTATTTCAGTTAGTTACCAAGAAAAAAAAAACTCTTAATTTTCATTCACAATTATTTATCTAATATATATACGTTCTTGTAAATTTAGCTTTCATTTTTATATTTTTTATTTTCTGTTTATTTTAATTTTAGTGTTAGTAATTAGTTAATTTTGTTAAATGACTTTATTATGTTTATTTGTTTTATTTTCTTGCATTATATTTATTTCAGTTTTTTCCACTTTTTATTTTTTGTAGTACTTTTGTAGTACGTCAACTTATTTCTGTTAGTTGTGCAAGAATATAATATTTATGTTTTATTTTATTTCAGCTTTAATTCAATTACCAACAAATATGTTTAACAGTTCTAGTTTTATTTAACAATAACAACACTAGTTCAGTGAGAAATACAAGTTTTATAATCCAAAAATGTATCTAATTTGTCTTCTCCTCCAGAGCATGGACCATTTTGATGACATTGGCCCTAGTGTGGTGATGGCATCTCCAGGTATGATGCAGAGCGGTCTTTCCAGAGAGCTTTTTGAGAGCTGGTGCACTGACAAGAGGAACGGTGTCATCATAGCGGGTTATTGTGTGGAAGGAACACTCGCCAAGGTGAAGCTCCTCGATCTTCAGCCACAATATCACCACAGATCAGCATCAGGTTTCTTATGAATGCTGAATTAAACCTGTCCTCACTCTATTTTCTCTTCAGCATATCATGTCTGAGCCAGAGGAGATCACCACCATGTCAGGACAGAAGCTTCCGCTGAAGATGTCCGTGGACTATATCTCCTTCTCTGCTCATACAGACTACCAGCAGACCAGTGAGTTCATCCGAGCTCTGAAACCTCCTCATGTGGTAAGTGATAATGTCATAAAGCAGCGGGCCATCGGGTTCTAGATCAGGTGTGATGTTATTGTTGTGGTTTTCAGATCCTGGTCCATGGAGAGCAGAATGAGATGGCTCGACTGAAAGCTGCCCTGATAAGGGAATATGAGGATAATGATGAGGTTCACATTGAGGTGCACAACCCTCGTAACACTGAGGCTGTCACACTGAACTTTAGAGGAGAGAAACTGGCTAAGGTGAGACTGCAGCTGTCATTCCTCCACGTCTCCTCAGTTTTCCATACCCACAGTTAGATACACCTACTGTATTAGTTTGTCAAAATAATGATCACAAACAGTTCTTCTGCCAAGTAAAATGATTGGTTAGGTTCATCCAGACTACAACTAAAAATCTAAAAATGAATCCTTTATGAAACATCTTAAACTTCCAAAAGATCTGTTTGAATTGAACTCATTAGTGTTTAAATCATTTTTGTTTCTTCTGTTTTCTGTCTATCTCTCTTTCTTTTTTCCTTCCTTTGTCTTTCTTTCTTTTTCTTTCTTTCTGTCTGTCTTAGTTCCTCGCTGTCTTTATTTCTGTTTCTTTCTTTATTTCTGTTTCTTTCTTTCTTTCTTTCTTTCATTCTGTCTGTCTGTCTGTCTTTGTTCTTTCTGTAATTATTTCTCCTTTCTTTCAGTCTGTCTTTCCTTCAGTCTGTCTTTATTTTGTTCTGGTAATTTTGAAAAAATCAGTCACAAATGTACTTGTTTAACTCTGTGAATTATTGCATCGGTCTAGTTATTGACTAATATTAATAATAAAAATAACTGAGTACTGTTAATATTATCAACTAGAACAATAGAACTAGAATAGTAATAGAACTTGTTATAATGATAGGCTGTTGTAATAAAAACATTCAAATAAGCTATAAAATCACATTTCAAATATACTGCATAGTTAAGTCCTATGAAACTTTAATTTCTATGATGAATCCTTTTTGTGCTTTTTATCACTTCTTTCCTCTTTTTTTGACCTTTGAAGGTGATGGGCTCTCTTGCGGATAAGAAGTGTGTGCAGGGTCAGCGGGTCTCAGGCATTCTAGTAAAAAAGAACTTCAGTTATCACATCCTCGCCCCCTCTGACCTCTCCAGTGAGTTGGTGTTTGTGATCGCTTCAGGTGTTTAATATGTGTTTGTGTGCTTCTTACACTTGTTTGTTTTTTCTTAATAATGCAGATTACACTGATCTGGCCATGAGCACAGTGAAACAGACTCAAGCCATTCCCTTCACCGGCCCTTTTCCCTTGCTCTTGAGTCAGCTACGGCACCTGACAGGTGTGTATACCTCTGTGTGTGTGTGTATTATGTGTTTATATGTGGTGCTCATCGTGTGTGTGTGTGTTATAGGTGATGTGGAGGAGATTGAGATCTCAGAGAAGAGCACGTTGAGAGTCTTCAACAGCATCACAGTGGTTCATGATCAAAACATGGTCTTGTTGGAGGTGTGGCGGTACACCAGTCATTCAAACAGCAGTGTAACGGTGACAAACTGAAGTGACTCAGGTTGATTGTGTGTCTGTCTGTTGTGTTCTTCCTCCAGTGGTTTGCCAATCCTCTGAATGACATGTACGCTGATGCTGTCACCACAGTGGTGCTGGAGGTGCAGTCAAACCCTAAAGCTCAGAAAGGTGAATGCTTTCATCAGTTTAACAGATCAAAGAGTTGTATTGAAAGTCTTTATGAAATCTTTTCCTCCTTTCTTCTTTTTTCCTCTGTTCTTCCTCTTCTTTTATTACTGTATTTATCTTGGTTGCTTCCTTTTGTCCTTGTACTCTTAATTCTTCCTTTCTTTTTTTGTTTTCTTTTTTCTTGCTTTTGTTTTTCCTGGCTTCCTTTGTTTTTTTTCCCCTCTTCCTCTGTTCCATCTCCCTTTCCTGTTTTAAGACTGCTTTATTTTGCATCCTTCATTTCTTGTTCTTGTTTCTTTCTTTTTCTCTTCCTTCTTTCCTTTTTCTTTCTTTCACAATTTCTTTCTTGCCTCTTTTCCTTTTTCAATCTTTTTGTCCTCCTATATTTCCCACATTTTTTAATCTTGAATTTTTTCCACCCCTTTATTCCTTCCATCCTTCCGTCTGCCCTTTCTTCTGTCTGTTCTTTTTCTCTCCTTTCTTTTCTCCCCTTTCTCACTTTATGCTTGCTTGCTTTTTCCCATCCTTCTTTCCTTGCTGTTTCTTTGTGCTCTTCCATCCTTACCTCCTTCCTTCCTTCATTCCTTTTTTCTGTCATTTTTTGTTCTAATGATTTTAAAATATTATTACGCTTTTGCTTCATTCTTCATCTTTTCCTCTCTTTTTTGTTTGCTTGTTTACTTTCTCATTTGCTTTTTTTATCATCCTTTATTTCTCACTTTATTTCTTTTTTTCTTGCTTCTTTCCTTCCTTTCTATATATTACTCTTTATTACTTGATCTCTTCTTTTCTTTCTTCTGTTTTTTTTTCCCCTTTCCTCTCCTATTCTTACTGTTTTGCTTGATTCCTTTCTTCCTTCCTCACTTTCTTTCCTTGCCTCCTATCCTTCCTTCCTTGTTTCTTTTTCTTCCTTTTTTCATTCTCATTATTTGAAAATTGTTAGTAACTAGTCTTATTTAAACCAACATTTTTGTTTTCCTCTTTATTTTTGTAGTTGTTCAGCCCCAAGAAAAGAAGGTGGATGTGAATGTTTTCCAGAATAGATTACTGAAAATGTTCCAGTAAGTTTATCCTCACAGCACTCGGCTAACTGTCAATGATATTTACGATGAACTAAATTCTTTTTCTGCCTCAATCTGCAGAGACATGTTTGGAGAAGAGTGTGTCGACTCTAAAGACAAGAACTGTCTTACTGTAAGTGTAGATGGGAAGACTGCTTTCATCAACATGGAAACCCGAGTAAGTGTCACACTCTGTGCAGGATACACACAAAAGTTTTATGGGAAGGGAAGTCTTTTAATTCTTGCGTTTTTATGTTTGCGTTCAGACCGTGGAGTATGAGGACGCCAATTCTGAAGATGATTCTCTCAGAGAAATGGTGGAGCTCGCTGTACAGAGGCTGTATGAAGCCATGAACCCTGTCATGTGAGATGGGCTCTGCATTTCCTTCAAGAACCTTTGTTACCAGAAACTGAAGACGCCAGATACTGGACTGGCCAAAGCACTTCAAAGCATTGAATTTACATTAAAATCAAATGTAAAACAGTTAAAGGTCGATGTTGATACATGTGTGCAGTCAGGACTCTGCTACATACAATATGTAGTAATCATTTAAAATGTTTTTGTCAGATTTTTTTATTTGACATTTTTGTTAAAGGAGCTGTAATTTAAGATCCAATGTACTGATTTAATAAAAGAGGTCTTTGAGTCAAGTTGAGCTTAAATTTCAATACAACTCACATTAAAGCGGACAGTTTATTTAAAAATATACCAAGTTACACAAATATCTAACACACTGATACAAAACACTTGTCTTAATATTCAATACTTTCTCTCTTGTCCCATCACAACATTGTGAGGAACCATGCAGTCGAAGTATTTATGGGCACATTTCTTAACATCGAAACAGATTTCACAGAGTTTGACACCAGGGAATAAAAACAAAGTACGTTTTCAGGGCTGGGTCACGTAATATGATCTAGTACTTAGAAATGACACTAGTATGCTTGGTATTCTACAAAGTCAACACTAATACATTGCCAATTACATTTTTGAATAAGATTCAAAAGGTGGTGACTGTTCAGCCACCTATAAATGACATTGTCATATTCCCTTTTTGAGTTTTCCTATAGATTATATTACAAAACATGGAGTAAAATACAATTTCACAATACGAATAAAAAAACAAATACAAGGCACTTTGGATACTGATCTCAGAGCAGTGTTCATCAGTACATTCTTATGGGAGCAGCTGCAAGATACATATTCGTGCATACAGTCATGAACATTGTGTTGCAGAAAAGTCTTTTAACAGCCCGATTGTCTGTCTTTTGATTTAACTAGTAACTTTGGTGCTTCATATAAAGAACAATGAGCCAAAATCTTCTCATTTATCATACATGTATTGTATGATAAATGTATTGTACATTTGCTGGTAAATACAATACATTTGCTGATGTATTGTACATTTGCTGGTAAAACTGTTTAAATTACTAATACATGTTGTTTCAAGAACAGTACAAATTAAAGCAAAAAAATATTTCACAGACAGTATCCGAAAATATCAAATGCCCCTAAAATGTCAGATTGTCTTTTGCAAACAATAAAAAGCATAGAGATTCCTAGAGTATACAAAACAATTTGCTGGTGAGTGTCAAAGCACATACACATAAAATAACAACTAAAATATAACAGGTATATTCATAATATAACGGTTCTCAAGATCTGTTAGCATCTGCTCAATCCCTTAGACAAAAACAGACCTGTAAACATCTTAGTATCGGGTAGTTAAACTTTAACAATGAAGCTGGTCATGTGTAGATAACGCTGATGATATCCGGTGTGTGTGTAATTATGTGTGCATATTGCATAACCCTAACAGGATTGACAACATTGAGTTCCTATCTAATGCCTAGTCACTGAATGATTTGTGCCTTCTGTTTGATTATAAAAGTCCAACACTCTTAAAGGCATAGTTCACCCAAAAATGAAGACTCACCCTCATGTCATTCCAAAACTGTATGACGTCCTTTTTCAGCACTTTAAAAGTGGGATGAAAAGTGATCGACCTAACATGTGCTATAGTATTTTAAGGCTATACGATAGCTTTGTGGAGCAACAGACCAAAATGTAAGTCATTAAGTCAATTTCATCATTTTAACAGCAATCCTATCATAAGGTTTAAAGGACTTGAAATATTGTGCTCAAGTCTTATGAATCACTTCTGAGATACATTAATGGTGCTTTTGCATCCTTATTTATTGTGAATTTCTCGGTAAAAAGACCAGCGAGACATTTGGATTTTCTCCTTCTGAGCTCCACAGAAGATAGAAAGTCATACAGCTTTGAAACAACATTGAAACAAATTTAAATGTTTGAGTGAACTATCCCTTTAAAACATACTGCATTCTGGTTATTTTCAATACTGGAGCTGTAAGCACACATTTCAATTCAATGCTTATGTAATGCTTGTTCTGCTCAGCTTTGAGCATTCCCAATCATATTCCCTTTTAGTTCATTCATAGTCACATTTCTTTTTCCCATTTTATACAATTACACTCTTAACATTCAGTCTCCTTGCTGTTACTCTGTGCATGTCTCTTTACCCTGAAGGACATGGCGTTCTCTCGGTTCTCCGTCAGATCATCAAAGGAGCGTGACGCAGAGCCAGAGGTAGGGAAGTCCTCTCCCAGGGCTTGTTCATCCAGATGGGAATCATAGCTGAGATCTTCTTGGATGGTGGCCATGCGCTGGGGCTCTATTGTAGGGAGAGGACACGGGGTTGGGGTTGGGGTTGGAGCTGGAGCCACCTGAGAGATGGAGACAGGTGGTGTGCTGGTCTGCAGAGGTCCAGACGCCTGGAAGCGTGGCACTACAGAGGAGCCTGAGGATGTGGGTGGTTTGAAGATCCGCACTGAGGCTGATTCTAAACTGCTCAGCAGCTCTGCATTCTGGGACAGCACATAAACAGTCATTTGTTACACTTCGTAATATGTTAAAGAAGACACCTTTTCTGTTTTCTGATTAGTACTCACACTGGGGTAGAAGAGTGACTTTGTGTTCAATTCATACTGCTGGTCAAGTTTCTTATCCTAAAAACAAAGAGAGAAAGTAAACAAGTAAAACACAAAACAAACTACTTTTTTTTTTTTTTATTGGATGGGGCCTGTAATTATTGCAACTTAAAAATATTTTGCATTTAAAGGGATAGTTCACCCAAAAAATGAAAATTCTGTCGTTAATTACTCACCCTCATGTCATTCTAAACCTGTAAGACCTTTGTTAGTCTTCAGCACACAAATTAAGATATTTTTGATGAAAACCGAGAGCTTTCCGACCCTCCATAGACAGAAACACAACTGCCATGTTCAAGGCCAAGAAAGGTAGTAAGGACATTGTTAAAATAGTCCATGTGACACCAGTGGTTCAACCATAATTTTATGAAGCTACGAGAATAATTTGTGAGCAAAGAAAACTAAAATAACATTATTCAACAATTTCTTCTCTTTTGTGTCAGTCGTGTCACACGCGTTCACAAGAGTACCACGACGTAGCTTCATAAAATTAAGGTTGAACAACTGATGTCACATGGACTATTTTAACGATGTCCTTGCTAACTTTCTCCGTCTTCAATGTGATAGTTCTATTGCTGTCTATGCATGGTCACAATGCTCTCGGATTTCATCAAAAATATCTTAATTTGTGTTTCGAAGGTGAACAAAGGTCTTACGGGTTTGGAAGGCCATGAGGGGGAGTAATTAGTAACAGAATTTTCATTTTTGGATGAAATTGTCTGTTTTTTCGCATTTTTAAAAAAAAAAAAAGGTATTTACAAATGTGAAATCAGCCAAATTTTCTTGCGATTTAAGTGTGATTTACTTAATTTTTTCATTTTGCTCGATGTAAACAGACGCTTTGCCTGTGATTTGTTTCACCTTTTTGTTATGCTCTTGGTGCAAAAAAAAATATTTAATAATATATTATAATAACACTCAAGTTCAGTCTATTAAAGTATCATACATTTCCTCAGAGCTACACGTGGCTGTAAGATGTTAGTGGAAATGACTCACCACACAATGGACCAGAATGCTGAGAGGGATCCAGAAAAGTAGTGAGAAGACCACCACTGAGCCAACAATGTTATCAGCCAGGAACTTCCCTGAGAACACACACAGGTCTCATTCCTCCATTAGATTTCAAGTGAGATAAACTCACTGTGTTCACAGATAACTCACCAAAAGTATTGATGTCCAGCTTCTCAATGAAATCCCACAACCTCTCAATAACATCCTGGACCTGTTTCATGCATTTGCCCTGGGAAAAAGATGAAATGTTTAAATTATTGAACATAAACCATTACCAATTGTTTGTGAACTACTGAAATTGATCCGTGAATTTAAAAAAACCTGCTTTTTAGATGTGTCGTTACGTAACTTAAAGCTGTAACTTTACGTTGACACTCACCGCTCCATCACAAAAGCCCACAGTGCAGGGTTTGCCTTTCCGCAGATAGAGGTAGTTGCCCTTGTCATTAACATAAGGAGCACATACAGCATTCTTATCCCTACAGCACACCTTACAAGAGTTGTTTGTCTCTGAAAAATGACACACAGGAAAAGTAAAAATGGAAATGTTTGCTTACTTTAAAAACTGTAACTGCCATGTAGCAACAGTATTAGCATTATCAGCAGGTCAGCTTACCATTGCAAGCACACGACTGCAGGTTCTCCACAGCTTCACAGAACGGGATGCACTCTCCCTTCAGACACCGGCCGTTGTCCACACAGATGGTCTCATTGGGGAGGTTCTCAGGAGGAGGACACTCACTGTTGTGTCCTGTAAGAAGCACAGAAGAATAGACTTTCAGTGCAGACAAAGGGCTGGACAAATGCAGTTAAATTTTCATGACATTTAAGCACATTTTCTTCCCAAATTCTCATTACCATAATGCACCTGGTTATTCTACTTTCAAAATCTTCTACATTTTCCATTTATCTCAGTTGTGATTCTCATTAGTGTAGTGATTCTCATTGTATTGTCATAAAATATCAATAAATGAAATGGAGTACACCAACTACTACCATGATATATAAAAAAAAAAATCATAATTTAAATCTAATACAGCATCATTTCTTTGTACTTCATTGATAAGAATTGGATTTTTTTGAATTATGGTATTAAGCGATTTCATTAATGCTAAATATTTTAGCTGTAAATCTATAAAAAACTATGGTACCATAAAAACCAAATATGATTAAAAAAAAAAAAAAGTATTTATAATTTTTTTTTAATAATCTCACAATGCAAAATAGTACCAAAACATTTATTTTATTTTAAAAAAAAAAAGATCATAAACTTATCTTTTGATTATGGGTTGAAATATGACCTAGACATATTAATGACAGGTTTCATGAAATGTTATTCAGAAATAGAAATAAAGCTAATATTAAATATTTAATAAAATACAAATATTAGATATAAAACTTGAAAAAAATGACTTAGAAATGTCATCTTGGCTGAAATAAAAGTAAGTTATTTAAGCACTAAAATGATTAAAACTAAAACTGAAATGAAAATAAAAAGATGCATATAGAAAAAAAACAACTAATTAAAATGACAAAAGCAAAAACAAAACTACCAAAGCAAACTAATATGACAGTGAAACTATTATCATAGTATATAAATAATACTAAAACTGTTCTCAATCGGAATTCTTAAAAGACGTTAATCAGATATACTGTATAAAGAAGTACATTCAATTATCTAAACTTGAAGTTTGTCAGTTTTTGCTTCACCTGTACAGTAAGACTTTCCCTTGCAAGTGGCATCCATTGGCTCCTGACAAACCTTGCCCTGCTTCTCAAACATGCAGTCTTTGCAGCAAGCACTGTTCCTGTCACTGGTGTCAAGAAAAAAAATACAGAATTTACAAGAAAAAAAGACATTAAGCCTAGAAGATTCAACTGAATAATGCGGAAGATTTAAAAATGAACAATGTAAGCGTGAGTAAATCACAGAATTCGAATGTTTTTGTGAACCATTCCTTGAATTCAGCATATCTGTGCATTTTTCTCATGAGGCCACATGGAGGAGCTGTACCTGCACTGCACATTGGGGCGCAGTTTGCAGTTTGACGTGCAGCAGCGGTCGCTGTTGAGGTGGAGCAGTCCAGGATCACACTCCTCACCTTCCTCCACCCGTGAGTTTCCACACACATTGCTGTTCCTCTCCCTGAAGCAGGTGGAAGCCTTGGCCCTCAGTCTCTTTGCTATGGAGATCTTACTGCAGTTTGAAAACAACTATAGGAGAGCACAAAAACAAAATGATCATGTGACATTCTGAACAATGACATCAAGCTGAATTCACATCATCGAAAGACGTACTTTATTGTTAGAGTGGTCCCCGCTCACCGCAATGGGGTACATTACATATTTGCCCCCCTGGTCCTCTCTGGGCGCACAGTATGATACATCATCTGGGTCATGAACAGCACCAAAGTTGTGGCCAAGCTCGTGGGTAGTAACCAAGTCCGCTTCCTGTTGGTATATGGTCAGAAAATCGGTTTACCAAATAATTATATCAAGTACATTTTTTTGGACTTCACTTGCCTTGGTAAGAATGGTTTTCCCATAATTTTTGGTGCTGGTTAGTCCAGTGTTGAGGTATATAGCACGATTGTCGTTTCCTGAAGGAGGACACTCTTAAGAAAGACAACAACAAAACAAAATGTCTAAGTATTGTGAAAACGTAATTTATTTACCCATTAAATGCTTCTGGCACTCACTTTCAGAGCAAAGACCTCCAGGAAAGCCTGGTTTGGAAGGAGCCACATAAGCCAAGCCAAGTGTGCCTTCATCAAAATCCTGATAGGTGAACAGATGAGCCAAGCACACCTTGGATGCATTGTCTGCAATGTCAATGCTAAATTGCTGCGGGGGAAAACAAAATGACATTTTTTAACACATTTATAGCACAGCTGTTTAATCATGACCTTAATCTGAAGGCCAATCAGGCCTAAATTCCCTTGGGAATTTATAAAGCATTTTTTTTTAATTGGTTTTCTATCTGCAAACAAAATAAGGTATATAAGGACTACAATGTGACTTTTTGTAAAGAAACTGATGCTTTTATTCAGCAAGGATGCATTAAATTGTTCAAAAGTGACAGTAAAGACATCTAGAATGTTACAAAAGATTTCTATTTTAAAGAAGTGATGTTCTTTTGAACTTTCTATTAAGCAAGCAATCCTGAAAAACATCAAAAATGAATCAGCACAAATGTTGTCAAAATGGATAATAATAAGAAATGTTTTTTACGCACTAGATCAACATATTAAAATGATTTCTGAAGGATCATGTGACACTGAAGACTGGAGTAATGGCTGCTGAAAATTCAGCTTTAACAACACAGGAATAAATTACATTTTAAAGTACATTAACATTACAAAGCATTTCTCAATTTGTAATAATATTTCACAATATTACTGTTTTTAATGTATTTTTAATAAAGCAAATACAGCCTTCAATGGTTTCAGGATTCGTATTTGACTTATGACTATGAATCATTTATGATGTAGAAAAAAAATGTGAAAGTCTCTTTAATTCATTTTAACCACAGACTTATTTTAATCAAAAATCCCACACAAATGGGTTAAAAGATTGTATTTCTCCCACATGGGTTTTAGGACTACAAATTGGAAGCTCTAATAACGGTTCAATTTTTCTCTTCGCGGGTTCTCTCACAGGAAGAGATGGATAGTGAAACATAATACACAAGTCTTCAATAATATTCTTCACTTTCAAGTAGAAGCACCTCTCATTGTTTCAAATTATTACAGAACAGAATACAAAGAATTAATTGAGTCATTGGCTCCTACAGCTCTAGCTCACTCACCTCCAGGAGCTTCTTGACATCCCAGACATTGTTCTTCACAGGGGTCCCTTTCATGTTGAAGTGGGCACCTCCTGGCTCTACTTGTGTGGGTGTCTTATTAATTATGATCTGAAAGAGACAAATTCATGTTGCTGGCTCTAACATAGCATTTCAGTGGAGCTGAAATATATTCCTAAAAGAACCAAGCTTACCTGCTGAATCTGAACTCCATAACCTTTATACTCTTCATCCCAAGATGTATTACGGTAAATGTCATCCACACGATCAATCAGCTCAATCTAAACACATCCAAGGCAAATTTGTAAGACATCTGCCAACAATTTTATATAGCCTTCCTATCAGATGACAGATTTGGATATGAAAGGTCTA
This sequence comes from Tor tambroides, assembly GCA_021397915.2. NCBI lineage: Eukaryota > Metazoa > Chordata > Actinopteri > Cypriniformes > Cyprinidae > Tor > Tor tambroides. Next base: position 127 of record JAFVLL020015063.1, on the reverse strand, counting down.
AAACAGTGGTTCTCAACCAGGGGGCATCAGCAAACTTTTCTATTTAAAGACTTATTTTTGCCTTTATTGGGATAGGACAGTATGCAGAGAAGAAGCAAAGTGGGAGAGAGGGGGTGGGGGGGGGGGG
>JAFVLL020015062.1:0-31759 GCA_021397915.2 Tor tambroides | reverse complement strand
AGCAAGGGGCACAGCCCTATTAAAAGCCGTGTTCCATGTGCCCCTTTTATACTTTGAGCACCTGCCCCTCCAAAGGTCTCTGCACGGCCCTGTTTGAATGGATTGTTATTGTTGCTTCAATATACATCTGTGTGTATTTTAAAAACTCTAAATAAATTGTTTTACTAGTACTTATGTAAGCAAGGTACTCGTGGCCGTGCTGTAGCCACGGCTGAAGGGCATTGTTAGGCACGATGCGAAGCGGTCAGTCGTGATTGATACAGCACGGCCTCGAGTACCTTATTGCTTTTATAAAACAGTTACTACACAATAAAAAATATTAAAACCCAAAATGTATGTATTGAAATGTTACTTTTTTGAAGCAAATTCGTTATATGATGTCCTTCCGCTAAAAAATAGTTCCTGACAGCAATAGCCTATAACGGCAACAGAGAATAGGAGCTCTTATCATCTGCTGTCTTTTTTTTTTTTAACGCCATATATGATATTTTCTCAAATATCTGCTTGTCTCTTAATGGTTTCCCGTCGAAATGTTTTTACAATTGACAAAACAAGAGCAATTTGTGCACCAAGATCTTTGAAAGATATGAAGACAAACATTTATAACGCTCACTTGAATTTAAATAAGAAATGTTGTAAACAAGATATGTGACAGTGGTTATTATTATATATTATTACTATTAATAAGTATATTAATAAAAGAAAAAGAAAACAATATTACAAATAATTACCATTCCATGATCCAGTGGTTATGCAGTATTCTTATCCCAGGTCCTTATGAGAACATTTTAATGTTATATTCACAGAGGTATGACACCGAAATAGTACATGCTATTGAAATGAAACCAATAAATACCTTCATTTAAAATAAATACACTCTTCGGTATCAACTTCATGGTGTGTGTCTTGTTACTGTTTTTTACAAGAACATTTTTATATTTGTTTTAGTAACAGAAAACATGATATTGAAATTCAATTAAGACAAAGCGGGCAAAATATTGTTTTGCAGTTGTTTTGACTTGAATTTGAAAATAATTTTTTTTAATAAATTAATATATAACAGTTTTATATCACAACTTCAAAGTGTGTGTCTTGTTACAGATTGTTAGACAAACATTTTGGTGGTGGTTTTAGCCACAAAATAGAACACATAGAAAATGAAACCACTACATAATTTAGTTTAAAATAAATACTGCCTTCTATTTTAGCTTCAAAGGTTGTGTCTTGTTACAGACTTCTCAAAGAACATTTTGCAGTAGTTTTCACTACATAAAATCGCTGCCGAAATCACGCTATTGATATTCAAAAATCGCTTGTGAAGTTTTCCATAGAGTCTCCAGTGTTACCGCCCCCTAGAGGAAGATACTGCCGTTGTTTTGACTGAGTTTGTCATTCAAACTATTTTAATAAATTCATTTAAAATTAATACAGTCTTCTATTTCAGCTTCAAAGTGTGTGTCTTGTTACTGTATCCTAGAAGAACATTTCTATGCAAGTTTTACTGTCATATGTAAATCAGGATACATGTTATTGAATTAAACTCAAATCTGTTAATGAATTCATTTAAATTGCATGCAGCTTTCTTTCTCAAATTCAAAGAGTGTGTATTCTTAGAGATTCCTAGACAAATATTTTCCAGTAGTTTTCATTGTCAAAATCGATGCAGAAGTCATGTTATTGATGTTCAAGAATCTGAAGCCTTCCAAAGAGTCTGCGGTATTGCTGCCCCCTAGAGGAAGATCCTGCAGTGGGATATTGAAATTATAGGGAGAGGTCTGTACAAGATTTCTATTTTTATATCATGTAAGAAATATATACAAGAAAGGCAAGAGTTCAGAATCAGCTACGGAAAGTAGGTAGAGTATAATGTTAAAAATATAGTAACGTGTGGAAATTATGACCAAGGATGGAGATATTTGTTTAGTTTTTTTAAGGAGGACTGGACTGGAAGGACGAATTTAATAAATTTAATTAAGACATAGTAAGTCAAAGTGAGACAGTAGATGGCAGTAATGCAACAATATGGATGCCAACTGCCGTAAAACTCCAACGAAGAAGAAGAAACCCCTTATATGGACAAAGGCGTCCTGCAATCTCTTCAACTCTGGACCTGGAGATCCACTTAGTGATGATTGATTCTTGAACGAGTCGTTCATTTGAGCCGGTTCATTTTTTTTTTTTTTTTAATTAACATTTTGCAAGTAACATTTGACAACGTAAAACATACTCTTAAAGTAGCCTACAATGAAAAGTACAATAGGAATTAACAGCGAGTAAGAACAATCAACATGTTGCGATTTAGCGTATTAACAAAAGTAAAGATAAATTAAATACATACATAAAAAATAAACACATAAAATTAAAATTTAATTAAAAATAATTTCGTTTTGACTCAAGCGTGTGTGTGTGTGTGTGTGTGTGTGTGGGGGGGGGGCTCATTTGCATATTCATGTATTAATGTTTATTATTTATTCTCTGACTCAGTAATCTTCTTTAAAATCTGGTATGTTTTAACTGCTTTTTTGTTTCTTTTTAATTTACACAAGTGTAAGGTCAACGCGATTAGACCAATGAAGGTATCCAATGGTGGATGAAGGTTTTCTGCATGTTCAATCTTTTCAGTGAGCAAAGTTATTTAATTCCAATTAAATTCTAATCGGACTCCATTTTATTATGACCTTGAATTTAGATTGAAATACAAATTGGTTGTTTGTCCATTTCTAATTATTATTAGGCTAGTCATTTACTTAGTTAACACTCTGCATTAGCCTATAATTATTCATTCATTTGGAATCTCAGAGTGTCTTACGGCGGCCGTTTTATGTGGACCTCACGATCACAAACTCGCCAGCCTGATCATTAGCCCATGCTTACCAGTCTTTAAATAGTGGTTCTGTTTAGCCCCTTATGTGCAATTTAGTTAAAGCTCAAACAATAATCAGAGGTTATGCTAGTACTATGTAATATGCTAATATAGAGAAAACAAAACACAATAAGCCACTGAAAGTACATATACTGAGAAATTTGAAAAGTCATCATCACTATGATAAAGTCATATAATCAGAGTTCAGTGAGGAACTTGAGCTGTTACATAAAATCAGTTGATGTTTTATGATCAGACACATAGATCACTGAATAATATACTGAGGTTTTCATAGGAACATCTAGTGACTCAGTTAGCAGGAATGAGAGAATGTTAATTGAACATCTATTAACATCCATTATAACAGCTGATAGATTAATCAGAGTTTGATAGCAGTGTCTGCTGTCTTCTCTTTTGTTGAAGACTGGATCTGAATTCATAAACCAGGGCTGTGTCAGGTCAGCACTGACAAAACGTTGCAAAACATTTATTAAAAATAAACGTCCCAACATTTCCGGAATTTGGGTTGTAATATGTCACCCTGGACCACTAAACCATTCATAAGTAACACGAGTATATTTGTAGCAATAGCCAATAATACATTGTATGGGTCAAAATTATCGATTTTTCTTTTATGCCAAAAATCATTAGGATATTAAGTAAAGATCATGTTCCATGGAGATATTTTGTAAATTTCTTACCGTAAATATATCAAAACTTAACTTTTGATTAGTAATATGCATTGCTAAGAACTTCATTCAACAATTTTAAAGGTGATTTTCTCAATATTTTGATTTTTTTGCACCCTCAGATTCCAGATTTTCAAATAGTTGTATCTCAGTAAAATATTGTCTTATCATAACCAACCATAAATCAACGGAAAGCTTATTTATTCAGCTTTCAGATGATGTATAAATCTCAATTAAAAAACTGACCCTTATGACTAGTTTTGTGTTCCAGGGTCACATATATAACAAACACCAGTCATAATGATTTAGATGTTCTACATTTAGAGACAGTGAATGATTGTAATAGGTAAGGAGAGTGAGAAAAATGTCAGATTAAGGGTTGAGAGTGAGACTCCAATCCTTACCGTCACTGTTGAATACTGTCTGGATGGATTCTTCTGCTCTGTCCTCCACCATAAGACATCTCCTTGCATTATTTTCCTGTGCAGGATATAATTTAAATCACATGTAAGAATTTCAACCAACATTTATCACACTTAAAGTTACATCTTTAAAAGAAATTCTTCTTTAAAACTGCATTGTATTATAACTCACTTCAGTGTTTGAAGGTTGCTGGTGAGACGTTGTTGCAGGATCCTTCAGAGGACTCACTGAGAGAGTTATAGCATCTGCTGTGAGAGAAGAACACAAAACAAAAATCACCACAAATACTAAAGTAAAAAAATAAGTCTTCAGGCTTGCAACTCGTGTGGAGAATCTATGTCAAGTACCCTGAAACTCTTGGTTATGTGTTGCTCCACTGAGATCGCGTCCCAGCTGAGATGAAGTCTTCTTCAGCTCGTCTCGACCATTCAAACATATTTGAGCTGGAACTGGTGCAACAGATGAACAGTATCTGAAGAGACTGCAAATCTTCTGAACCACTTCTTTGGCAAACCTCTCCATTATGGAATTAAGCTGCACTGATAAAAGAGATGCTTTAATTAAGAACAAAAATTAATACTATAAGAATAATACAAGAACTTATCCAGGCTGCAAACAAAAGGAGGTTTCTTTCACTATTTCAATAACTAACATATTACAACCAAGCACGTTAAAGTCACTTAACAGACTTTCTCACCATCTGAATCTGAGCATCGTTTGGTTTGATGGAGAGACTGGATTCATCGGAGCTGCATGTAAAAGCCTTTCGTATCTCGTGTTTAGCAGAGTCCGTCAGTAAAGACACGACCAGAGTGGTTTGACCCTGAAAAAGCTCAAACCGGGCCATAGTGACCACAGTTAAGAGAAATGCAGCAAAATCAACTCAACCTGTGTTTGACAGTTTGTACGGACAGAGTGAGAAGAAAATAAACAAAACGTTTGACTCCCAGTAAAGTTGCACTAAACGGTAAGTACTTCCTCTTTGTGTTATTTTAAAATAAAAGTATCTGAATGCTCGACATTCGCCATAAAATTGCTTATAATTAACAAACAAAGCTTAAGGAGTTTAAAATTCAGTGCTAAATTGTTGAGGGCATTAGACTGTTTTGGATCAATTTGATCTTATAATGGTTTCGCTAAGACTCCTATAGACCTCAGTGACTGGAACAAACGTCCGAAACAGATTTTCAAAATAAAAGTCGTTGAACGCTCTCAAAAGAAGCAGACTCCAACCCAGCCTAACTAATTACAAAATGAATAACAAAATTCCTAATTAATTTTAATTTGCATGCTTAAGGTCAATGATTTAACAACAAGTGTTGTGCTTGTGAGTTTATTTAAGAGAATTCAGATATCATTCTTAATAACAGAGTCGTGAATGCATTTGATCATAAGCTTTTTTGTCATTTCTGATGACTGGATAAGGATTTTAACACTTTTAAAAATATATATTTTATATCCGATATTTTACATCAGATAAATTCACTAATGAATCATTCAGATAATTCTGTAAACAAGTTTTAATATTCATTGAAAAACAGTCGAAAAATCGATTCACAAGCTCTATACAAGGGCAGTACCTAGCTGATGAAATAATTTAAATCAGAGCACAACTAGAAACATTTAAATTCACTTTTAAAGTTTCCATATTTGACTATTTTCAATTACTTTCTCAGGCATGGAAAACACAATTAACACATTATAAATTCCCTCATATTTCCAGGTTTTCCATAACCATGCCAACATATTAACAATTTTTACAACATGAATGTATCATAAATCATTTTTTATATAGGTCCATATTATGCAACATTAAAAACTGCAGCAGCGTGTTCAGCCTAATGTTTTATTTAAATGTCTTCACAATTTAACATTTGTCTAGTAAATATTACAATATGAAAAATTCCTGCAGTTCCTTACTACGACGACATCTTTTTCACACAGGTTTGCATTTGTGATCATTGTAATGTCTAAGATATACATAATTCTTCCCGCACTTCTGGCACATGTAAGGTTTCACTCCAGTATGGATTTGCATATGTGTTTTGAGATGGTCGAGTTCTGGAAACCCTTCCCCACAGACCTTACAGCTGAACGGCTTCTCCCCAGCATGGACACGCTTGTGTCGCTTTAAATTTCCATACAAGCGAAAACTCTTTCCACACGTCTCACATTTGTGAGTTTTTTCATCAGTATGAGTCTTCATATGCATTTTCAGAGAGCCAGACCACTTGAACGCTTTCGAGCATGCTATGCATTTATAAGGTCTATCTCCTGAATGGCACGACATATGTGTTTTAAAGGACTTTCTGAGAGCGAAGGCCTTACCGCAGATCTCACACTTAAACGGGGTCTCGCCTGTGTGAAGCTTCTCGTGTATGCGAAGATTATACATGCTGCTGTAGCTCTTCTCGCATAATTTGCATGTAAAAGGTTTGCTGCTGTCTGAATGCAACTGCAGTTGAGTTTTGGAATTCAAAAATTGGTCTTCTTTTGAATTTCCAGTATGATTGTGTGATAAAATATGGTTGTGTAGCAAAAAATCATGTTGGAATGTTTTCCCACACATTTCACACTTAAATTGTGTCTCTTGGTGCACCCGCATATGGACTTTTAAATTACTTCTCTGGCGAAATCTTTTACCGCACACTTCACAGATGTACGGCTTTTCGCCGGTGTGAATGAGGATGTGGCGTGCCATCGCTTCATGATGCGCAAATGTTTTGCCACAGAATTTACACGTATATCGTCTCTCACCGGTGTGCACTGGAAGATGGCGTCTCAAATGACTCTTGCACTTGAAGCTCTTATTGCAGTAGCTGCATTTTATCGGCCTGTCATCTGAATGAAACTTCTTGTGGAAGTTTAGTGTGCCTGTTAGAGAGAAACTTTTTCCACAGGTGTCACATGTGTATGGTTTTTCACCGGTGTGCACCCTTTGGTGCATGTATAAGCTGCCTTTGACTGTGAATCCCTGTCCACATATATCACAGGTAAACGGCCTGACTTCTGCATGGACCCGTTCGTGTGCTGTGAGATCTTTGAAACTCTTTCCGCAAGTAGCGCAGGGAAATTTCTTCTTCTCAAACTGCTGTGTATGCTTGCGGAAATGAGTCTCTAGCGCTCTTAATTGTGAGAACTTCTTCCCACATTTTTCACAACAGTGCTGCTTTATGACCGAATGCACACGTTTGTGTCGAAGAAGAGAAAACATCTTTGGAAAGGCCTTTCCACACTGTTCACATTCAAAAGACTCATCCTCTTGTGGCTTTTCAGGTCGCTCGGTTGACATCTGTAACACGCCTTCCTGATCTTCAGAACAACCTTTGTCATCAGCTGGTGAAAAACAACACAATAATACAAATTAGTGTTGAACATATAAGCTGAAGTGCCCCTATTATGCCATTTTTAAGGTTGCTAATACTGTTTTATGAGTCTCCTAAAACAGGTTTACATGCATCCAAGGTCAAAAAAACACTTTAGTTTTCTCAAAAGATAGCTTTAATTTGACCTCATTTCTAAATGATTCCTAAACGACTCGTGCGAAGCAGTTCAAAGAATCAATCTCTCTAAACCCCTCCTTTCCGTTAGCCCTCGCTGCTGTGATTGGTCAGATGGTGCAGTCCTTTGTGACCGGTCTACCGCGTACAGCGCGAGTGACAGCCCATGGGCAGACATTATGCAAATGTGTTACTTTGTGACGTACAGCCGTAACAGAATAAGATTCTAATTCCTAACGACTCGTTTAGGCGATTGCGAGCCGACTCTTTTTTTTTTTGATCGACAATAATATATCGTGCACTTTCGGCTTCACAACTTTGCAGAAAGTTTATGTTCACATACTGCTACATGACACACTGCATGAAAGGTAATATTCGAAAAGGCATAATAGGGGCACTTTAATGATTCCTCATGACAGAAGTGCTTCAAAGATCATATGAAATGCCTTTTGTTACTATATATTTCCTATTGAAACTAAAATATATCAAAAGGCTGTTTTCCTATTTTTTTTTTTATTTTAAATATCAAATAGCCTTAAGTCTATTTGAGTGGTTCCAACCTTTTTGACTTATTCACAGGCCAAAATGGAAACAAAAATTTGGTGCAAATATTACTTATTTGGCAAAAAAAAGAATGAATGAAATTCTGATGTATTGTCATGTAAATCAATGTAAATTTAAAATTTTAAGACTGTTTTAAGAATTCTAAATGCATGAATTAGGTGAACTTGTAGGGAAAAACTAGCATATAAATGACATAAAAGCTAAAATGAGTAAAAAAGCGGAGTGAAAAATCTTAATGGGGAAATGGGGGATTTTCCACCCAACCACCAGCAGCTGTACTTATTTATAAATTAATAACATAAATTATAAGTGAGTTATAATAACTTTACCTTACCATCACCGATGACTACAGTCTGAATGTCGTCTTCTGCTCTGTCCTCCACTAAAGGACATCTGTTTGCATGACTCTCCTGTGCAGGCTGTAATTCACATCACATGGAAATGTTTTACATGTAAACAAACAAATAGTACTAAAATTTCAAATGAAGAGTTCAGATGAAAAAGCCTCTAAGTGCCTAATTTTCATCTAAAATGGGCATTTTTATCAGGTTCCTATGTTTAGGTTCAGTAATTTTTACTCTAATGGCAATGTAAAGGTCCTTTTCTATGCAATTAAAGTGAAACAACTGAACACAAATACAGGAGCCTGATAAAAATGCTCATTTTAGAAGAAAATTTCAGACGGCACTTAGAGGCTTTTGCATCTCAACTCTTCAAATGCATATTATATACCATACCAGCACTTCATACTGTACTACCAATTTGCTATCAAGGAATATAAGCATATTGTTGTCATTAATAGAAAAAAAATCTATCTTGTTTTTAAAATGACAGAGAAGGCAGGATACAACCTAGCCACCTGCAAACATTCAAGTTACAAACAATTTTAATAACACAAACTCTTACCTGAGTCTGAGTGTCGTTTTGTTTCATGTTGAGATGAGGTTCAACAGAGCTGCATGTCTTTGGTGTGTCCTGCTTTGGCGTGTCCGGCATTAATAAGATCAACAGAGCAGTTTGACTCTGAAAAAGCTCATACCTGGACATAGTGACCAGTGCAGAAATGAGAAACTGTGCTCCAATATTATTTCAAAATAATATTCCAGCAAGATTTAGAAGAAAAACGTTCTGCATTGGCAGTCCAACGCCTAAAAAAATGTAAAAACCAGTTTGAATACATGCAGTCAAATGATCCTAATAGTCCTAATAGATCGTGAATAACAAATCCTCAACATGAAGCCAAGTCATTATATTGTAATTATACGTCAGGTATGCAAACTCCCTAGAAAAGTTGCACTCTGCGCTAAACACTTCCTCTTTAGTTCATAACCATTTCAAAATAAAAGTATGCGAATATGCGCCATCGACCATTAATAATTTTTTTATTAAATTTGAATGAAAATGTTCCCTGCAGAAACAGATAAACAAACTAAATAAAACTTATTATAGATAATAATATAGTTTATTATTTATAATAACCAGAGCCCTTTCTGGCTAATTTCTCAAATAAGCTTTTTTATTGCTTTTGTGTTATGCAAAATTAGCTTTGAATTGCAAACGCTGAGAAACTCCTGTTGAGTGTTTTTAGGTAAATAGACTCGACCGTCAATCACATGGTCAGTTCGTCTACACTACCGAGGCAACGTTTTCAAAATAAAAGTCATTTAACGCCAAAGACAAAAGCTGGAAACTTTGTATAGACTTTTTTTTTTTTATACTAATTTCTGTATCAAACTGCATATAAAAAGTCAAACATTTGACATTTTTTTGACCATTTAACTGTTTAACAATTTATCTGCTCTTTACTCTTTAGATCTTATCCACAGGAACAGTGAAAATAATTTGTGTTTTTCCTACCAAAATTACATATAAAATATAAATAAAATAACAATAAAAGAAAAATCACAGCACTCTCAGCAAAGTGTTTATTCTTGAACATAGAGTACACTGTACTGAGGAATTCCCACTGTATAACTATTGATTTTGCATATTAATAATTGGCTCACTAATAATTTGGCCCAGGCTCAATTATTAATTGAATTAATGCTAATTTGATTAATACTTATCCAGCTTTTCAAACCAAATGTAAACACTGTGCTATTGTAAATATTTTTGACAACAGAACCTTCATGACATCTGCCAGAAAAAAACAGCAAATATAACAAAGAATATGGTACTGCAGTTTAGTTCCCAGCATGCTTTAAGGCAGCATCTTTTTCACACAGGTACACATTTGTGATCATTGTAATTTCTACGGTATGCATATTTCTTCCCGCACTTCTGGCACGTGAAGGGTTTGACACCAGTGTGGATTTGCATATGAGCCTTCACATGGCTGAGTTGCACAAACTTTTTCCCACACACCTCACAGCTGAACGGCCTCTCGCCAGTGTGGACCCGCTCATGTCGCCTTAAGTTTCCAGATAAGCGAAAGCACATTCCGCACGTTTCGCACTGGTGTGGCTTTTCACCGGAGTGAATGCGCATATGCAGTCTCAGACTGTGGGGAAGCCCGAACTGGCTTCCGCAAACAGAACATCTGTACGGTTTAGCTTTGGTATGAACAACCTCATGCATTTTCAAACCAACTTTCTGAGTAAATGTCTTATCACAGATGTCACACTTGAACGGTGTCACCCCCGAATGAAGCTTCTCATGTTCCTTCAGTGAATATAAGCTGCTATAGGTTTTGCCACAGACTTTACACATGTACGGATCCTTTTCCGTATGAAGTCTCTGATGTATTCTGAGCATTGCGGTCGAGCTGTAGCACTTTCCGCATTCATCACACGGGAAAGACTTCCCATCTTTAGATTTGCCATTCAGATTGGCTTTATCACTATGTGTGAGTAAGTGTTTCTGTAGGGCATAGTTAAAAACAAAGCTCTTCCCACATATTTCACACATAAATGACTTCAGAGCGCCATGTATTCCCATATGCCTCTTCAGAGACTTGCTCTGATAAAACTGCTTGGAACAGATTTCACAGACGTGGCGTTTCACACCGCTGTGCACGAGGAGATGCCTTCTGAGATTGGTAATGTGGCCAAACTTCTGCCCACATTTGTTACATACATGGGGTTTCTCTCCTGTATGCACGAGCTGGTGCATATCCATTTTCTTTTCAGTTTTGAAAGTCTTATCACAGAGGCTGCATTTCCACGGTCTGTCATTGGAATGAGTGAGCAGATGGCAGGCGAGGTTGCTTGAGTGTGTAAAGTGCTTCCCGCAGATCTCACAACTGTACGGTTTTTCACCTGTATGGATCCTCTGGTGTGCCAGTAAACTTCCTTTTACGGTGAAGCTGTGTCCACATGTGGAACACAGAAAGGGCTTCACTTCCAGGTGGACACGTTCGTGCATCTTAAGATTCACGAAGGCTTTCCCGCATGTTTTACAGATCCCTTTCTTTTCTGTGTGATTCAGTAGGTGTTGTCTTAATCCTTTCAAGTATTTAAACTCCTTCCCGCACTGCTCACAACTGTGAGGCCCTTTTAAATGTCCACATCTGTGCTGATCTAGTGAGTGTCTATAGAAATATTTCTTTCCGCACTCTTTACAGTCATATGGTTTTGTCTTCTTGGTTTTTTCAGATTTTGCACTTACTTGCTCTGCTTGTGCATTTACTTCACCTTGGTGGTCCTCATCAGAGGCGACAGTACTGTAATCAACTGCAAAACATTAACAGGGTTCCAATTACTGAAAGCTGAAAGTATGTCTAGCTGGTTTAAAAAGCCTAATAATAATAATTTAGAAAACAGATTTTAAGAAATTTAATACTTTAATTTAACAAGAACACAATAAACTGATCAAAAGTCACTAACTATTACAAAATATTTCTATTTCAAATAAACGCTGTTCATTTTAATTTTTTATTCATCACAGAACCCTGAAAAAATAATTACGCTTTCCTCAAAAGTATTAAGCAGCACAACTGTTTTCAACATCGATAAAAATAAGATATGTGTCTTGAGCTGCAAATCAGCATATTAGATACAGTTAATATTAAAGTACAGTTTAAATGAATTGATTAATGAACAAATTAATTAATTGATTTTTAATTAATTTATTAATTATTTATATAGATAGTACACACAGATATCAAAGCTGTGCAGCAAATACCTATAAAAAATGCTTGCACTGGGTTCTCTTGTCCACTACTTGACGATTCAGGACAAAATTCAGAAACTTGACCCTCCTTTGCACACTGAGAGAAAAAATAAAATCAGTACGAACATGCAAGCATTTTAACAAACAACACAGAATTAAATTATTTCAATCAGGAACTCACCTCCAGGCCTTTAACTGAATCTTGTGGTTGAACAGTTTCTTCAGGTAACGCAGTGAGCAGTTTGGGTCTCTCCAGAGACACTGATGGAGCTACAGTTGCAGAATCTGTGGAGAATGAAATTACTACAGTTAAGATTACAGTGGATTGAATGTTCTTACATATGACAATAAAATATATGCAGGATGTCTCACCAGGCACATCTCTGACAGCTTGACTGTTTCTTCTTTCTGGTTTCTTCTCATGCTCCTTCACATTCATTACATCATCATGATAACTTTTAAAACCCTGTAACTGAGTTGGGTTAAGCGCAAAGCAATAACTGAAGACTTGGCATATTTTTTGAACAGCCACCTTGGTAAAGGTCTCCATCACAGCTGTGAGCTTTGCCTGCAACAGATAATAACTACTGATTAATTCATCTGGGCTTCTTCATAAATGTTCAGTTTTGCATAAATGTTTAGTTTTTTAACTAGCAGGATGAAGCTCAACATTTCATTTAAAAATTCATTTAAACCGAGGAAAAACTTCAGGAAAAGGCTGTCTGATAGAGCACAACTGACACCAACCTCTTTTTGATAATTAAATAGCATACAAAATATCTGCAGAATGAAAATAAACGTACCAGTCTGCGTTGTTTCTCATTCATGTCCAAAATCGGATCTCTGTCACTACTAATTTCAGTCTGAGCTGGGCGACATTCACATTCAAAAACTTTCTGAATCTCGTCCAGGACTGTTTCTATCAAAAGCGTCATTATAGACATAGTCTGTTTGTGAAATAAGTCATACTCCGCCATTGTGCTCATTCAGTATCTGTAATTTCTGATATATAAAGTGAGTGAATGAAGTAAGAACACAAGCGATACCGCGTTTACTGGGTTAACTTCCCTTTCTGCAAAACCACGTCTTCAAAATAAAAGTCGTGTGTTTTCTAGTCTGCGATTGTAGCCCCTCACTGCAGACCAAAGATCCAGGGGGCGAGGTTGGATCCACATCTAGGGGGTGGAGATGGGTAGGTTCAGGGATCAGGGGGTGAAGACGGGTAGGTTCCGGTATTTATAAGGTGGGAGGAGTTGGATCTGGATCCAACCTTGCCCCCTGTATCTTGTGTCACAAGAGGACCATGTCGCTGTGACGGTACACTCATAGTGACTTTTATTTTGAAATTCAAAATGCCGCACTTTACGGAAGTCACACTCAACCGGTAACAGTCGTGAATGACATTTGTCCCAGTTCAGTATTTTCTCTTTTACAATCATGAATGAGAAATTACTTTAATTTCAACGAGATCAGTACGAAATAACTTGGATCATCTTGCAAAATGTCGGAAAAGGCAAACCTACAGGTATGTTTTCATTCATTTGCTAACGTTACTCAAAATTGGAGAAGTAATTTTGAGAGAGTAAGTTAATCAAAACCAAATTTAACTTTTTATTTTACATCACTCGTAAGCCATACAGTGCAGCTCCGTGAGTTATACGATCATGGCATAATTGTTATTTTGGTTCAGGTCTAGGTGGTTAATGAGAATTTACTTCTGAACCACCTTTAAGTTACCCAAAAAGTTTTAGTGTAATATTCTCGAATACTACATCTCTCTATTTGAATGGTGTTCTTTACTCCTCCCTTGTGTGTAACGGACACAGTGAATAGGCATTATTGTCTTATCTACTGAAGCCAGGACACTGGGGCTTGGTGCCTCTTTCATCAGTCTGTCCTGCTTCTTATTCTCTATACATTGCTTTCTCTTCCTCTGAAGACTCCAGCTAATTTCACTACAATGGCAGATGGAACTTATAAATACATTAGGGTCAGAACATAATCCAAATTAACATGTTAGTCTGTGATATTTGTGTTGGTACTGATTTTTGCTTAAAATTCTTCTTTTACAGGATGCTGATGGCAAAGTCAGAAGGGTGATCCGTGTTGGCACCAGAAAAAGCCAGGTAAGTTTTCTTATGTACAATTATTGTATATGGTCTATTTTTTTAAACCACAATCCATACATATTCATTTCAAATGCTCTGTGAAAAAAAAGTATTTGTTATATATTTTAATATATTTAGATTTAATATATTTATCCATTTCCAGTCTTCATTGTCACATGATCTTTCAGAAATCATTCTAATATGCTGATACTCAAGAAATATTTCTTATTATTATCAATGTTGAAAACAGTTATGCTGCTTAATGTTTTTTCTGGAAATTGTATCACATTTTATTCAGGATTCTTTGAAAATAATAATAAAAAAAATTAAAAACACCATTTATTTGACATATACATTTTTTATATTATAAATGTCTGCATAGGCAAGTGTTGCATAGGCAAATGTAGGTTTGTAAGTTTGATTGGGTGGGCCAGTTGTGGTGATGGCTGTGATAAGATTGCTGTCTTTGTTAGGGTGGGTACAATATTGCTTAGTTTAAGTAAAGAAACCAGTTACAGCCCTCAACAAAAAGATTAGCTTTAAAAGACCTTCATATTTTGTGGGAAATGAAATATTGTTGAACCATTTTGTTACTTTTTTCCAATTTTCAGCTGGCTCGAATTCAGACTGACAGTGTTGTAGAGAAACTCAAGGAGTTACACCCTGATGTTCATTTTGAAATAGGTAAGAGATCATTACCAAGTATTTAAAACAGTTGTTGGTTATTTCTAATTGAGTTTAGCATGGATGATATAGTTAATATTCACTCTCCTTAAATTGATTTCCACTTCAACCTTTTTATTTTGTTTCAGTGGCTATGTCAACAACAGGAGATAAAATACTTGACACAGCTTTATCCAAAGTAAGTCCAAATTAAAGTAGAATAGCTGATTATTCAATAAAGTGATACTGATGTTATAATTAATTAGTTTTGTAAATGTTACTATATGTATTTGTGTTAAAGATTGGTGAAAAGAGTCTCTTCACAAAGGAACTGGAAAATGCTTTGGAAAAAAATGAGTGAGTCTATCCTTCATTGCTTCTTTATATCATTCATGTATACTTTGCACTAAGTACAGATTTGTTCACTGGTCCTTTGGTGAATTTGATGTTTCAGGGGTTTGTACTGCTACACTGGTGCTTATGATTCAGTATGAATAATGCTGTTGTAATGTTTGTGTCTCTATAGGGTGGACCTGGTCGTGCACTCTTTGAAAGACTTGCCAACTGTTCTTCCTGTGGGCTTCACTATAGGATCTGTGCTGAAGTAAGGAAATCACAATAGTGTCTCTGTGGTCTGAGGTGCTTATATGTTCCTCCATATCTGAAGAGTCTTTTATCTTAAAAGTAGCTGGCATGTCATGTTACAGACAAACTTCAACCAAAATGTTCATAAATAATTACTAAACTGTATGGTATTGCTCATTGCAAATCCGTTTTAATGTATGGTCAACATTGTGATGAACATTTCCTTCTCTTTAAAGGCGAGAAAACCCCCATGATGCTGTTGTCTTGCACCCCAAACATAAAGGCAAATGTCTAGACTCTCTAGCCAACAAGAGGTAAAAGCGGTGGCCAGTACAAAGAACTATATTTTTAAACACATATTAAAGTACACTAGCATTTAAAAGTTAGAAGTTTTAAGAAACTGATAGTTTCATTCAGCAAAGATGCATTAATAAATTGATCAAAAGTGATAATTAACATTAATGTTACAAAAGATTTCTGTTTCAAATATATGCTGTTCTTTGTGCTTTTTGTTTATCAAAAAATCAACATTGATATTAATAACGAATGATTTTTGAGCAGCAAATCAGCATATTCGAATGATTTCTGAAGGATCATGTGACACTGAAGACTTGAGTAATGGCTGCTGAAAATTCAGCTTTACATCACAGGAATAAATTACATTTTAAAATATATTCTTATAGAAAACAGTTATTTGAAAATGTCATAATTTTTCAGAATATTACTGTGGTTACTGTTTTTGTTCTAATAAAAGCAGTCTTGCTAAGCATAAAAGACTTCATTGAAAAATATAAAAAAATCTTATCAACCCCCAAATTTTTAATGGTAGTGATTAATGCTGTCAAAGGATTAATTGCGATTAGTCCTGAAAAAAAAACATCACAGATCAAGCAGCACAACTGTTTTCGCCATCGTGATTCTCCATTAAAATATTTCTTGTAGGGCTGCAAAACAATTAATCACGATTAATCGCATCCGAAATAAAAGTTTTTGTTTACATAATATATGTGTGTGTTCTGTGTATATGTGTTATTTATAGTGCTGTCAAACGATTAATCGCGATTAATCGCATCCCAAATAAAAGTTTTTGTTTACATAATATATGTGTGTATACTGTGTATATTTATTATGTATATATAAATACAAACACATGCATGTATATATTTAAGAAAAACATGTTATATTTATATATTAAATATATTTTTATATAATATAAATTATATGAATATAAATATAAACTTTTAAATACATGTAAATATTTTCAAAATATATACTGTATGCGTGTGTCTTTATATATACAAAATAAATATATACAGAAGACACACATATATTGTGTAAACAAAAACTTTTATTTTGGATGCGATTAATCGCGATTAATCGTTTGACAGCCCTAGTTATTTATATATAAATACACACACAAACAGTATGTAATTTCGAAAAATATTTACATGTATTTGCAATGCATTTATATGTTTGTATTCATATAATTTATATTATATATAAATATATTTAAAATATAAACATAACTTATTTTTCTTAAATATATACATGCATGTGTGTGTATTTATATATACATAATAAATATACACAGTACAAACACATATATTATGTAAACAAAAAACTTTAATTTTGGATGCGCTTAATCGCGATTAATCGTTTGACAGCACTAGTAGTGATATATTTTATGTTTTTTAAGTAAATATTTGCAGGATTTGTGTTTTCTTGAATAATAAATTCTATATTTTATATTTGAAGTGTTGTAGGTACCAGTTCTCTTCGCCGGGCCGCACAGCTAAAGAAGAGATTTCCTCATCTGGAGTTTAAAGACATTGTATCTTTCAGTGCATTGCAGCATTTAAAAAAAAAAACTTTTCCTGTTATTGTATGTATATGCAGATAACAAGTAAATTATAATTTCAGGATATTAACAAGCACTTGATGTTTTGTGTGAGGGTATACCTTAACAGTTGTGTTTCAGAGAGGTAATCTCAACACTCGTCTAAAGAAACTGGATGAAAAAGATGACTTTTCAGCCATCATTTTAGCAGCAGCTGGTCTTCGGAGAATGGGCTGGGAGAATCGCATCAGCCAGGTGCCTCTATCCTACTTTGATGAACCTAAAATGCAAATACAATAAAGATTATTGGATCATTTAATTGATAAGCAAATCTATAATGCATATTGACCTCGATGGTTGTCATCTTGTTTCAGATCCTTGGGCCTGATGACTGCATGTATGCAGTTGGACAGGTGGGTAACATTCAGTGTTGCTTTTGTCCTGATCTCCTGCACAGCAGTAAGTGCATTTGTTCCTTCACATTGAACCTTACATGCTGCTCTTACTGTCTCGTTAAAGGGCGCTCTGGCAGTCGAGGTGAGAGCTCGAGACCAGGACATCCTGGAAATGGTGTCAGTATTAAATGACTCAGACACCGTGTTGAGATGCATTGCAGAGAGAGCCTTCCTCAAACACCTGGTAGGCATCCTGCTGCACTATAATACTCCTCACACCTGTTTTTGGATCAATGACATGATGCTATTTTTTGTTTTAATATTTGAATTAATTCATTATTAATAAAAGAATACACTGTCTTTGTGAATGTATTTAAAAAAAAATACATTTTTTAAGGTACAGTGACAGTAAATTACAATTTACTTTAATTACAATACAAATTACATTGTCATTAAATAGAAAACTATTTTATTTATAACTAAATCCTAAACTATTTTTTAATAGGAAGGGGGATGCAGTGTTCCAGTTGCTGTTAACACTGAAGTTAAGAATTCACAGGTAGTGAAGAGCTTCATGCTGTTTTACTATCTACCCAACTAGAAAGGTTGAAAGACAGATCTGAATAACTGTGTGATCGTTTTACAGCTCTACCTGACTGGAGCGGTGTACAGTCTCGATGGTTCAGACAGTCTGAAGGAGACCATGCAGACAAGCATCAGCTCTGACAATCAGGTTGTTAATCCATAACAATATAGATACAAAAATTCCAGTATTCTAAATCCTTCTTTGAATTTTACACTGATTTGAGCATCTGTAACCTTATTATAACCAGGTTGAGGAGCAGGAGAAAGTTGACGAGAAGGTCCAGCGTGTGGGCATCACTGCTTTAAAGGTGCCAGAAGCATCCCAGGATGCTGCAGTGAAATTAGGAGTGGACCTCGGAAATCTGCTGCTCAGCAAAGGGGCCAAAGAGATACTGACTGTAGCCAGACAGCTGAATGATGCACGATAGGTATATAACAGTCCTTATCTGTAGCTGAAGACCAACCACCCACTTCCAGAAGTATTTTTATAAATTTCAGAGTCAACAAGTGTTATTATGTCATCCAGTGGTCTTTATATTTTGTGTGTTATTAAGATATTGGTTAGTTTTTCACAGAAAATGTTTCTTTGTATTTACAGAAGTTTAATGAAGGTCAATATGCAGTTACTACTTAAAACAGACTTGCACAATAATAATGCCAAAATAATGACTCCACTATTCACAGTAGTATAACAGAGACACTGGCAAACATGAACTACATCCGCATTACAGAGAGCTAATAGATAGAAATGATTTTTGCTCTCATATT
The DNA here is from genome assembly GCA_021397915.2 of Tor tambroides. NCBI lineage: Eukaryota > Metazoa > Chordata > Actinopteri > Cypriniformes > Cyprinidae > Tor > Tor tambroides. The sequence continues at coordinate 12,669 of JAFVLL020015062.1, read as the reverse complement.
AAGCCATGAACACGCAATCATGCCTTTTAAGATGGTGTGTGTTGTATCTAAACACATGCTTATTTGAAACTTGAATTATTCTGGGGTGTACATTTTCTGAAGCTGCTTGAAGTATCATCTATATTTTACCTTCACTGGTTATATGCACACGTGAATTTGTACAGCATAACCTGTGAACCACTACAAAACGTTTTCGTATGATTGAGTCAGCTGTTTTTTCATAGATGTAGGGTTTGATAGTAGAAGGTTTTCCATTCCATATATTTTATGCATATGTTAAATGTTGTCATTTAAGCCTTTAAATTGAATCTAACATCAGTGCCTGGAAATTCAAAATATCACTTCTGCAAATCTTTGTGTATTATAAGCTGATAAAGATGTGAAATTCATACAAGTCCTTGCTTTATTTATTTGGCTAAATGTCTTTGCCGGACATCCTATTGTGCCTGTATTTGTATGATGAAACATGACAAAATTTAGCCAGTATTCTTTTGTCATGATTAACATTTTTGTTGTTGTTGTTGTTGTACAGAGCCATAGTTTAACTCATACCATGTTGAATCAATGTGATTATGTGCAAGATTCTTAGAATGTACTGAAATTATTGAATTCTATAAAATACATTTAGTTCTTCATTTTAGTTTAGATTTATGGTCATTTCAGAATCAGTGGTGTACTTGTAAACTCTGAATAACTTTAATAGCATTGACATTGTTTGTCATTACTTTGAAATAAGGCGTCTACATTTACATAAAACAGCACATTTTGTAAGTTTAGAGGTTTTAACAGAGTTGTTAAGCAGAGCAGGTTTTACCTACTGTATTTTCCAGTCCCAAATAAATCAAGCAGTATAGATGCAATCATGTGGTTTTGACTTTTTTCTCTCTACAATACAAACTGCCTGAGACAGTGAGACACCACTAGGTATCATTAATTTACTTACACTAATCTTTACTCAAGACCTTACATGTGATGATTGAGGGTATTGGGGATAATAAATAAAGTAAATCATTATTACATTATCAGATAAAGCAGGTTAATAAAGTTTAGCAGTGTACATTGCTTGATTATTGATTCTGCTTTTGTGTAAAGAGTTAATGTGAAGAAGAGTTAAGCAAAGAGAAATGAGTATGTATACTTAATAACGGTCTTGATTGAAATCATAAAATATCGGAAAGGATATGTTTTTGTTTTTCATTTATTGTATAAAGATGTGCTGAAAGAATTGGGGAAGATTCTGTGACTGAAGAGGAATAAAAGATGAAATAAATATGCACATACATCAATACTAATAAAATTTAAAAAACAGAATAAAGAATATAAAAATATATATTTTAAGGTACATTATGGAAATAAGACAGCTGTAAACTGTGATTGGACAGGGGAAATTTGGGCTAGCTTTCAATATAACAGCAGGTATGCAGGTATGGCAACCCTGCTCTGAACTCTTAATATAAAAAATGTATTTTCAAAGATTTATTGTCAAATTTATTTATTATAGATGCATACCTTTCAAGATTGATGCTTCATATATCCATATTCCAGGTACCAGGTGGCATTTAGACAGTGAAGGACTCTCAGATGTCAAGCTTAGACTCGTCCAGATGTGTTCTTGTTCTGAGGGTGAACTCGCTTTATTAGCGTGTGGCTTCTTCTGGCAACCAGTTGTGGCATGTTGCCATTGCGTCCACTCGTTTTCACAGGAAATTACATAGCACACTGTCCACAGAAGTCTATAATCTCATTCCTGCTTTAATAAACAAACATGCATTTCAAAAACACGAACATATTTCTCCGGCACTCACATTTTTGTACTGATTTTTTTAAATATGTAAAACATAATTTAAACATTTAATAAATGCTAAACTAAAAAAATAAATAACACTATCATCAGTACATTTTTGTTTGGGTTTCCACGTGACCGCGAGCTGAGCGTGCAGGTCTTCTTTGGAGTTTGGAGAATCATCGATGGTCTGTCTTCTGCTGCATCCACCCCAGGTTTTGCGTCACACTCGCCACCAAACTCTCCTTCAGGACTCAGTTTTTCATTCAGTTCTGTACGGGATTACCAGTGGCGCAGGACCTGTTTCTCTTACTTACTGTAAAGAGAAAAGTGGCCTACATTTCGACACTTAAACGAATATATTTCCCCTTGAGTGTGAGCCTGGGTAAGTGATTTCAAGAATTTGGTTTCCAGCCTTTGCAGTTCATTGTCAGCAGTAGCATAACTTAACAATACTTGTCTTATCATCTATGACTGACTTATAACAACAGCATAACGTCTATATATTAAATATATTAGATATTTTATATTTTTTATGGTATTATTCTTTTATCTTATTATATTTTGATCATATTACTAGGGTACGGGTATATTGTGCTATGCCATATTCTTATACTAGTATCTTAAGAAGTTTTGATAACCTTAACTGGGTTTTCTTTATTATTTAATAATTATTTAATACAAGTAATAGTGTAATATCATATCATACATTTATATTTTTAAATATGTATGTGGTCTGTAAATAAATATGTATGGTATTAAGAGAGATAAAACTACTAATTCTTGTGGATTAGCCTACAAACACAGCATAAAGACCATAAAGCCAGATCTCTTGATTCTTTATATTGGCCTGTTAAAGGCTATTAACCCTTAAAAGGGCAGGCACAAAATAATACATTGCTGTTTTCTAATATTTTAGGGCTCATATAATACAATTTCATGTTTCTTTTCATTTCTTTAATACAATTTACAATACAATATATCTTTTATCATTCGTTTTATCCAGAAATGAACCCTTCTCACTTACTTTTCTCAAATATATTTACCATTTAAAGGGTTAATGTTCACAAAATGATTGAATACACACTAAATACTATTTCAACAATCCTCGTTTTCTGATACAAACTGTATGTCACATGTTTATGGATGTGTGTTATGTAACACTTGTATATTAACATGCACAGTAGCTCACTAAACAGTGGACAAAAATCACAGGAGTGGTGATCATTTGTTCTACACATGTCTATGAAAAATTCTGATTATGTTTCACTGGTTATAATACATTCCAACAAGATTTCCATTGTACAGGCTGTCTCCACACGGCACAATCTACTAATTCTCATGTGAACACTGGAGCCATCCCCTCCTAGTTAGTGTTCTCTGTGGGACTGAGCCAGTGATGTCTGTCTCTGACCTGACTACTCACATTCTCTGATTTCGCTCTTCCTTTTGGCTCCAAACTCCAGGGACTTACATCTAGCTAGTCAATTCAATGTGTCAGCACAATGCGGTCTCTCGGAGGAAACCAAATCCCAGTCTTTTAGAAGAGCTCCAAATTCTAAACCAGATCAATTTGACAGAGTAGGGGCCTCTTCTGAATGAGCAGACAGTGTAAAGAGGTTTGCATTTCAAGGGGAAAGTATAGGAAGACGCTCCCATTGGAGATTTCTCATTTTGAATAGTGATGTACAATATTAGCATTTCTCTTAGCATTTCTTTAATAGAAGACAGTGATATTAGATGTAAAATGTAACTATGCAGTTTATCACATGGATCAGGGTGTTCTGTACTTTTCTTTTGATACATTTTTATACAGAACATTGCAGTAATGGCTACTGAAAATTCAACTTTGCAGCACAGGAATAAATTATAAATAGAAAACAGATATTTTATATTGTAATATTTCGCAATATTACTGTTTTTTTTTTTACTGTATTTCTGATCAAATAAATGCAGCCTTGAGGAGAATAAGAGACATATTTGAATAACATTAATAAAACAACAACTTTTGACCGATATGGTCACAGCACTGAATGATTTTTGCTCTCTTTAGACCTTTGGAATGGCAGTGAAGGCATCTGATCTTGGGTCAGTGAGTATTACTATGGAGGACAGCCTGTGTAATGGAGGAACACAGCCACAGGAAGCTCCATTGCTAACCCATCTGAAAAAGGTAGAGAACCACATCACTGAGGCACAGCGCTTCTCTCACCTTCCCAAACGCACTACTGTGGACCTGGAGTTCAGAGACCTGTCCTACACCATCAGAGAAGGGCCATGGTGGAAAAAACAAGGTCAGGAGATCATATTTTACACATTTTGATCAAGGTAACAATAAATAATTTGTCAAACTCATTTAACTCATCGGTCCTAAATAGTGCATGACTTGAAGTTTTGACCTCATTAATTTGAAACAGACATTAAGGATGGGGTCTTTATAAGACATTATCATAATCATAAGAGACGATCATCAGAAGTGTCAAAACAAGAAAAGAAAAAGAGGGCGGCATACAGTATGTGCTACTTTTCTGTTTTATTAGATAGTCACTGTGAGATAGCAAGCTGTGAATTTATTTGTTTTCTGAAGACAATTTTGTGTTTGTAATAGTGCTGTCAAACGATTAATCGCGATTAATCGCATCCAAAATAAAAGTTTTTGTTTGCACATTTTATGTGTATACTGTGCATATTTATTATGTATATATAAATACAAACACATGCATGTATATATTTAAGAAAAATATGTTGTTTATATATTAAATATATTTATATATATAATATAAAATATAAGAATATAAATATATAAATGTATATACATGTAAATATTTTCAAAATATATGCTGTATTTGCATGTCTATATTTACATAATAAATATACACAGTATACACACATATATTCTGTAAACAAAAACTTTTATTTTGGATGCAATTAATCGCGATTAATCGTTTAACAGCACTAATTTATAATTTATTATTTATAAATATATTTATAAAATGCATAATTAAATTCAAAATACACAATATACATATTTAAAATACATTTTATAAATTATACAAAATAGATAAAAATAGATTATTGTTGGTTATGAGGCAATTTAAAACCATTTTCATACAAATATAATTGTGTGAAAGACAAATTGTTTATCAAAAACGCATCTGTCAAAACTCAACGGAGAGATAAAGTGGAGCAGGAAACAAGACAGAAGGATGGAGAAAGATAAAAATAGAGAAAATGGACAACTCAGAGGTCCTCTATGAATAACTGTTGACAAATTAACTCAGCACAACTCAGAATTTTAGACCAGATCAGAATAGCAGAGAAATCCAATCTTAGACATAAAATGGAGCCTAAATGATGGTTACTGTGTGTAATATTAGGCTATTTATCTTTTGGCTGTATAAGTCAAATAGGAAATTAAAACAGGTCTTGGCTAGATGCATGCTTAGAATAGCAACATTTGTTCATGTACAAAGCAGAATACGGTAAGCAATTTTAATTTAGCAGCTTAGCTTCCAGAGGAGATTAAAATCACATTAGAATGAGTACCAAGACTAATGGAGGCCTTTTTGCTTTCCTATCAGACCTTTAGATTGATTGATTTGCAGGTAACGTCATGAATGCTGGTATCTCATACTGATCACTTCTGTTTTTATCTGATGAAGCTGACTCATGCACTGTCTAGTCATGTCTGTCTGGCCTGAAGATAGCAGATGGTTCTTTACTCTTGTGATTTATTGGTGAAAGCATACCAGTGTGGAAGATTCCACTCTTTTACAGCCTTCAAATGCCAACAGAACTTTTATTTTTGCAGTGCCATCATTACAAGTAGTTTAAATTAGATGAGATCACATCTGACATCACTGGGGAGAAAAAAGTTTCAATTCGAAATTGGCTTCTGACATTATCCTAATGCTTGTGCCTTTTTATGCTGACTTATGCACTATGATGATCAGATACAGAATGGAATATATTTGCTAATATGATGAAAGCGAAATGTAAAAGTGATAAATGTAATTTGCACTCCCTGTGTTTCCACTGTCCCTTTCCATTGTGGCCTAAAGTAAAAGTAACCAATAATGATCATATGGTGTTCATTAAATGACTTCTAAACATTCAGTGGACATGTGTGGGAATAAAGTCAAAGGGTAAAGGAGAGGGCTTTCCTGTGATTTGACTGTGAGAACAGAGCTTTTGGGCTAATAGGCTGATCATTAGGGCGCCTTGCTTTGAAATACTGTAAGTCAGACTTTTTTTTTTTTAGAAATACCATATCAGTGACTCGTAAAAATGTCATAACTTTTTTTAATGAGATCTTTCGGTCTTATGCGGTGGGTGAAAGCCATCGTGGTGGACTCATAGAAAGGTCAACGAGCAGGCTGGATCCAGAATGGTTTAATTAGCCACTGTACTTAAAGGTTTTGGAGCCTAATTCTTTCATCACCTTTATCACTCGCTTTCTCACATTTCTTAGCTTTGGCGAAATATGTAGTACAGTCATGAGGTTCACTGATTAAACCATACTTCTCATTTGAAGGGATTAACTGGAAGTGGACCGTTTGTTCCAAAGGAGAACCGTATGATGCCAAGCATATTTTTTTTCTTCCAGGTTATAAGGCCTTACTCAAGTGTCTATCGGGGAAGTTTTGCAGTCGGGAACTCATTGGCATTATGGGCCCCTCTGGGGCTGGAAAATCCACTTTGATGAACATCCTGGCAGGATACAGGTGAGGATACAGTAGGTGCAAAAGTGATCTGAACAAAAATAGTGAGAAAGCATGCTTTTTTCATTCCAATTGTTTATTATTGGTCAGCTTTATTGTGAATTTCAAAAAAATTGCTAATAAATACATTAATTTTTTTTTTTTTTTTCGTCGGTTACTCCAATGTCCAGAAACATACAAATGCAGTCTCAAACATACATTAGGAGGAAAAGGGAAGAAATCAAATACACATTCCAAATATAACAGGTAAGAAAGTAATTACATCCAGTGGAATAAGGAATCAGGAGAGGTTGTTAACATAATGCCAAAGAGGTGACCAAATCTTCCAAAAGTCATTGGACTTTTGATGCATGTCATAAGTAAGCTTCTCAAGTGGAAGTAATACAGATATTTGAGACATCCACATTTTGAAAGAAGGCACCTGAGAGGATGACCACAGTAACAATATGCATTTCTTTGCCAAATAGACCAAAATTAAAAACAAGTGTTTAGCATGAGAATCAAATATTGTCTCCACTTCAATAGATAACAGATACAATTCCAGAGAGAAACAGAATTGCAACTTAAGGAGCTCTTGTAGAAATTTATGTATTTTAGTCCAAAAAGGGGTGATTTTATTACAATACCAAAAACAATGAAGAAATGTTCCCTTTTACTTTTTGCAATTAAAACAGAGACCAGAAGAGTTCTTGTAAATTCTCTTCAAACGTACCAGTGTGAGATAGATTCTGTTAATGAATTTATAATTAAGTTCGTGAACCCCCAATGAGGTACATTTAAAGTACATACATTTATTACATTTAAAATTTTATTTACCATTAATTAAATTAAAAGTTAAATGAAATCTTGAAAGCTTCCATACCTATCCATTGCTGGTTGTCAGTGTTGGGGAGTAATTAGTTACATGCAACTGCATTATGTAATTTAATTACAAAATAAATGTAACTGTAATCAGTTAGTTACTGAGAAAAAAAAAAGTGTAATTAAATTACAGTTACCTAATGTCACGGTGCACACATGAGGGAGGACACAGGAACACGCTGACAAGGACGCAACTCAAATAATAGTCTTTAATTTAGACATCAGGGCAAGACAAGGCAAGGCAGACACAGGAACACCGGGGAGTAACAAGCAGACCAGACAACACAAAACTGAACAGGCATGAACTAATATACACACGCTAATGAGACAAACATGGCTGGACAACACTTAACTAATAATCACATTAAACAGGGACAGGAAACAAACCAAATAAGGACACAAGAGTCGGGAACACATGACACACACGACAGAACCCTGACACCTAAGAAAATGTTAACAATTACAAAGGGGGTTACATTTGAATTTTTTCCACACACACCCACATACAGATTTAACTGATTTCTTTCATAAATTGCACTGACTGCGCTAAAATAAGAGACAGCAATGTTTCAGGAGTTTAGGACACATGCTTATTCAATAACTATTTTTTTCCTATGCGGGATTATGTATGTGCTTTATTTTTTAAGATGAACTGTTTTTGTTCCAAGGCATTGTTAGATGCCAGTGTTTCCTGTTTTTAAAAAACAGTATCATTGCAATTAAATTATTTCTTGTAATGATTTTAGATCTGTAACCTATCTTTAACCTCAGAATGGTCTCAAAGTAAGAAGAGGCACTAAAGTCTGATTTTGTGGTGGCTGTGCTTTAAAATTAAATTATTATAATCTTAATTCCAGTGATGATTTTGAAAGTCTGGCAGTAATCAATGTTGTGTTCTACTGTAAGGTTAACCCTGCCTGTTTCAAAATGATCAACAGTTGAAAACATTAGAAATGTAGAAAAGTAATCAAATGTAATCAGTTACATTGCTTTATGAAAGTAATTGAAATAGTTATACTACTTATTACATTTGAAACAGGGTAACCTTCCCAACACTGCTGGTTGTCTTGTGTGTTACAGGGAAACAGGAATGACTGGAGAGATCCTGGTAAATGGAAAGCTCCGAGACCTCCGAACCTTTCGTAAAATGTCCTGTTACATTATGCAAGAGGACAAATTGCTGCCCCACTTGACTGTTCAAGAAGCAATGATGGTGAGTCTTTAGGGTGAATGGTGTAGTAAAGGATGCCCCCTACTGCAGGTTTGGTGCTAATGCCCAATGTAACAATCACTTCCGAATGCTTAGTCACCTGCAGAAAAAAAGTCATTTCTAACAAGGAACACACAGAACTCAACTGAATGTTTTCTAGGTATCAGCCAACCTGAAGCTCAATGAAGACACAGAGGTGAAAAAAGAGCTGGTAGGTAAAGCCCATCACCTCATTCACACTTGCCCCAAATGTTTCCCTCTGAATTTCTGTGTGTTTATGTTGGGATGCAGATAAAAGAAATTTTGACAGCCCTGGGACTGCATGAGTGTGTCCACACTCGAACTGTGTGTCTCTCTGGGGGCCAGTGTAAGCGGTTGGCTATTGCCCTTGAGCTAGTAAACAACCCCCCAGTCATGTTTTTTGATGAGCCCACCAGGTAATGATGTTATCGTATTGTGACACTAATAGCCTAAATCAGCATTATTTAGATGCTTGTAGCATTAATAGATACAGTATATTTTTTCCTTGCTTTTTGATTTCAGTGGTTTGGATAGCGCATCCTGTTTCCAGGTAGTGTCACTGATGAAGTCTCTGGCACAAGGAGGGCGAACTATCATTTGCACTATTCACCAGCCCAGTGCCAAACTATTTGAGATGTTTGATAAGGTATGTGCATGTGCAAATCTTTTTGAAAATCTTCAGATCATGCCACTCATCATTTCGGCTCTCCTTCACAGCTGTATATTTTAAGCCAAGGCCAGTGCATATACAAGGGAAGTGTCCCATACCTCGTCCCTTATTTGAGAGGATTGGGTCTTCACTGTCCCACATACCACAATCCTGCAGATTTCAGTAAGTTTTATTTTAATGCAAAAGATTTCCGTTTCAAATAAATGCTGTTTCTATTTAGCAGCGAATCCTGGAAAAAAAATGTATGTAAAAAAAGCTGTATATGTCTCTCTGGATGATATTAAGGATGATATAGAACATATTTTAAATTGTAATTAATGTGATTTTGGTGAAAAAACTGTCTATACACATTACAAAGAATCAATAACCAATAATCAGTTTGGCACTAGTATATCATGCGTCATACATTTCCCCTCTGTTTTGTGTTTAGTCATTGAAGTAGCATCAGGAGAGTACGGGGACTTGAACCCAGTGTTGTTTGAGGCTGTTCAGGGTGGCATGTGTGCATTGGAGCAAAAGTGCAATTGTGTCGACAAAACCACTGTAACCCCATGCACTGCAAAATGTGTCAAAGTGAGTGATGCAAGCTTCAGAATCTGCCTGTGGATAACATCTGTAATGCTTACTTGCACAAATTGTGGTCAGGATGTTTGCTAGATGAACTGATCAACTGTGTTCAAAAGTCTCTTTCAGCTCAAAATATACTGATATGATATAACTGTCTTCTTAATTAATGTTCTGATGACAGATGACTGCCAAAGATATGATTATATAAAAGATACTTACAAGCCTGTCCTTGGCACAAGAGTACACGCAGTGTCTCTGACACCTGCTTTAAATAGTAAAAGCTGTCTGGGGCAGATGGTTCATGCTTTAACATAATCTTTTATATTTATTTAATTTTTCTAACGACTCATTTTGCTTTCCTACACTTGCTTTTACAGGATTTAGGGCATGTTGAGAGCCATACTTTTGCAACAAGCTCTCTGACTCAGTTCTCCATTCTCTTCAAGAGAACATTTATTACAATATGCAGAGACCAGGTACACTGTTGTCTCATTTAGTTGATATCTTGTATCTCAGCCCTAAACTTTCCTAATTAAGTTTTGTGTCCAAAATGATACAATACTGCTTTATGAAGGCAAATCACTGTAACTATACCAACACTGAAACTGACAAAACATTTTTTTGCTGAAAATTAAAAAAAAAAAATTAAAACACAGTAAAAATGGCAATAAATAATAATAATTAAATTATATATATATATATATACATATCTTGTTTTGTAAGTCTTAATAATTTAATTGTTAATCATTTTATATAATTTTTGCCACATTTAATTGTTCAAAAGCTATTACATTTTGTTAATACAGAATATTTCTATTTCAAATGAGTGCTGTTCTTTTAAACAGAACAGCAGTTATTTGAAACATAATTTATATATATATATATATATATATATATATATATATATATATATTCAGTTTTAAATGAATTCATAGCTACTGCATTTTACTTTGCAGATTAGTTTAATATGGCGTTTGAAATGGTTCTTGTTTTTTGCACTAGGTTTTGACACATCTGCGGCTAATGTCACACATCTCCATTGGAGTGCTGATAGGCCTGCTGTACCTCAATATTGGCAATGACGCCAGCAAAGTCTTCAACAACACTGGTTTCCTCTTCTTCTCAATGCTCTTTCTCATGTTTGGAGCACTGATGCCTACGGTTCTTACCTGTAAGTTAGTGAAGAGGCATGAATGCAGCAGTCATGTCACAGTTTTACTGTCAAAACATATAACACAATTTTGAGTCTAAAGTCATGTCCTACTTTCATTCAGAGGAAGTGAAAGTGGTTTTTAGAGTCATAGATTCTCTGTCCTCTTTCAGTTCCCCTAGAGATGGCTGTGTTTCTGAGGGAACATCTAAACTACTGGTACAGCTTGAAGGCTTACTATCTGGCTAAGACAATGGCTGACATTCCATTCCAGGTGGGTGCCTGCCTGCCTAAGCCTTACTGACTCCATTTTATGCATGATATGAGCTGAGCATATTTGGACAATTTTGAAGGTTTAATATTATGGATCTAAGACAAAGAAAACCAAGGACTTCTGTCATTCCTATATTTGATATCCAGTCTTTGTCCACTCTTCCTCAGGTCCTTTGTCCCATCATGTACTGCAGTATTGTGTACTGGATGACTGAACAGCCTCCAGAGGCAAGCCGCTACTTGCTGTTTTTGGCTTTGTCGATCTGTACAGCTTTAGTAGCCCAGTCTCTTGGACTTCTAGTCGGTGCTGCCTCCACATCCCTTCAGGTACATGTTACAGCTATTAGAAGAACTCCAGACTGCGACTAAAACATTTACGACAATAATGTAAAATCTAGTCTGGACAGCAATGAAAACTTTCTTCACAGGTGGCCACTTTTGTTGGTCCGGTTACAGCCATTCCGGTCTTACTATTCTCGGGGTTCTTCGTGAACTTTGACACCATTCCAGAATACCTACAATGGAGTTCCTACGTGTCCTATGTCCGGTATGCTATTTATATCTTAATACAGGGGTGCCCAATCCTGCTCCTGGCGATCGACTGTCCTGCAAATTTCAGCTCCAACTCTAATCAAACACACCTGCCTTTAATGCTGCCTTCACGTGCTATCAGAATTATCGTAAATATGAGTTTCCTAATCGAAAATTGGAGGTGAACGGCCTCTCAAGTTGTATTTACTACTGGTAAATTCGGAAATAATTTTGATACCCGAGTTTCCAGGTTGGGCGGGTCATGAACTTTAAACATGGTGGAGGGGACAACCATTGCTGCTGTTAATGCTGTTCTCACAACAACTACATCCCTTTGTCTTGTCGCAAAAGTAGTGTATTTATAGGCCAAATATGAACGATCATTCGAAGCATATTGTATGTTTTATAAGCAGTGAAATAAGTATGTATTTGACCGAAATTCCAGAATTGTCAGCAAACTGCATGTATAGCACGGTGAATGTTTATGATTATCAACCAATGGGATGCTAATTTTTATTCTTGCCAACATTAAAGCACTTGAATACGACAAGCTCGCAATCACAACTTCATAAGTGGGAAAACTGGAAATTTCCGATAGCACGTGAAGGCAGCATAATTTTCAAGCGATCCTGAAGACCTTAATTAGTTGCTTCAGGTGTGTTTGATTAGAGCTGGGGCTGAACTTTGCAGGACAGTCGATCGCCAGGAGCAGGACTGGGCACCCCTGTCTTAATATATACTTTTACTTGGCAAATATCACATTTTCATGTTTGATTGTGTTTCTGACAGGTATGGGTTTGAGGGGGTGATTTTGTCCATTTATGGGATGAACCGAACCGAGCTTGAATGTCCAGGGAGGGTTTGCAAGTTCCAAAGACCTGA